>JAEAOA010000896.1:175000-482500 GCA_016746295.1 Potamilus streckersoni | reverse complement strand
GTGTGTAATTCTTTTTTTAGCTAAAGTAAAGCTTTTTTGACAGTTTGCGTCCAATCTATAGCGCCTGCCAAATAACATTCTCGTAAGACTGAGCAGTAGAGGAGGTGGTCAGACCACTTGCTTGTAACATTATTTATAAAAAATAAAAGTTAGTACAACAGCTAAAAATACAAGGTCAATGACATTAAACTGAAGCCTCAAACCGAGAATATTTCCATACGGTGGAGAACAGACCACAATGACGTTAAATCATCTGGGTTATCTAATTTTTTGTATTCGTTCGTTGACGTATTTTTCCAATTTTTGTTCGATTCGTTTACTTGCCGGATCATTCAATATTGGTCGCTCACCTCCTCTGCTTTTGTAGAAATTAACTAAATATTTTATCAAGACTTATTCGATATCTAGATCTTGGGTCATGTTGATTTGTTGTTATAAATCCGAATGGAAGAGATTGTGCTTTTGAAAAGACGTTGAGTTTTTAACGTGCTTATATCCATATAATAAGTAATGAGTTTATATTGCGTACGATGTAGAGCACCGACATAAGCCAGTTGATTAACAAAAATAATAACGGTAATAACAAAAAAAATAAAAGGCGTGCAATTATTGACAAATGTGTAAAATGTGGCACAATTTTTGTTTTTATTTCCCACTTGACTAATATCAATGATGGTGATATATCTGCTTCATTAGGAAAATTACCAAGAGCTCCATGGGCTAAATACTCTGGTAAAAAACAACTTCCTGGATATAATTATTGTAATCCTAAAACTCGACTTGATATCAGACTTGATGATCAAGATCAACCAAGACCTGTAGAGCATCCAATTTAAAAATATTGGTCAAGCGTGTGATATTCATTGTGTATAAAATTAAAGATGAGCAACAACAGCATCTTGCAGATGTGAAATTGATTCATGCGTAAAACTATATACCCGATAAATCTCTCAGATAAAATTTCGCATGTCTTTTAACAATGCCTGCTATGAAAATTAAAATAATGTTCGGGGCTGTTCATTATTTATATAACTATTCAAATGGAATCTGTTTTTTATTGCCCAAGAGGATAATGGAGGGGCGGAACAGCGATTACTAAACTTGCTGAAGCAGCAAGAGTTTCACATTGCGTTGCTGAAAATTGGTTAGCAAGGCAGGCAATGTGGCAAATTTACCTACCACCACCATTAAAAATTCAATACGCGCATTTCTATGTCAGCATACTTAATGAAGTTCATAAAACAGATATTTTGTTTTTACCTTATGAAACTATTAAAGCACGTGGAAGTCAATCACGCTTATATAAATATGCATTGACTGTCGTTGAAGTTGCAAGTAGATATAAAGAATAGAAGCCAGTATCAACAAAATCAGCAACTGAAGTTGCATTTGTGTCTGAACGAATTCATCAACGAGGTGGTCTACAACGGCCACAGATATTATAGGTTAATCCAAGCAAAGGATTTCGTGATGCAGCATTATCTTTCATGAAAAAAAAGACCTAACATTAAAATCAGACGAGGACATACCGAAATTCATCATCATCAGGCAATCGTTGAACGATTTAATCGAACACTAGCTGAGCGATTATTTGGATATCACTATGTAAAGGAAATATTTACTGACGTTTAAGTCCGGTGAGAGATCTCGAGAATGGTTTGTAAGGTTACATGGTGTGATAACTGCGTTAAATAATGAAAATACCCATGTAATATCAATGAAACCTTCTAATGCAATTACAAAAAAATATTTACCAATACAACGTCGTGACGCCTCCTCTCAACCTGTATTAGATAATGTAACTATAAGATATGTATATAAACCTGGTGAACTTGAAGGTGGTAAATAAAGAATATTAATCCTATCTGGAGCATGATTACACATAAAATTTCTAGCGTGGTTAGTTCCACAGGTAGACCTGCAATCTACAGACTAGATTCGACTGCAACTTAACGTTGATTACAAATAATTCCTAAAGAAACAATTAATATTGATACTGTAAACGGTGAACACTCTTGGATTATTATTCCAATATTGCCCTAACATTATTGTGTTACTGCTTGCACAATCATTAATCAGTCGCTGTTCTAGTATAATAAATTTAACATCAAGATCAAAGTCACACTTATTTTTTATGTCACATTGGTTATAACCTTTCCATATTGTTTTTATGACAACAATGTTAATAGTGATTTTTTTAGTTATTACATTAACTATGACAACTCTATGCAGCTGAGATATATTTTTCTGACTGCTAGACTAAATTTGACATTTCGATCCGATAATCTACGATCCAGATAATTGTGTCAGAAATAGTTAATCGCTCTGACGAGTGAATCTTTAAAGCGTATCCTAACGTCCACGGCGATTTATCCATGCTCAACGCACTCTTAATAACATTCAGAGCAACCAAAACAATATAATTTAGTACAAGGTTTTGTATTAGACCACCAGGAATTTCATCTTCAATATTCTGTCATCTTGTATCTGCTGGGCGATGACATAATGGTACAGGCAGATTTGAAAACTTTTCTATAAGCAACATAAATAATTTCTTCTGCAGTTCGTCACAAACTATCTTTCTACTAGCGACTATCAAATCATCAGGTCTCCATAAATTTTTAAAAATCATCCATTGTGATTTCTGGAATTACTTTACGCATTATCTCACACCGAATTTTATCTGGCTGTAATATGATTAATCTTTTAAGTTCTTTCAGCGGTTCATAAATAGCTCTATGGTCATCATTTATTTCGTCATAATAATCTACATTATTATTCAGCCATTCATGTAATGACTGTCCATTAGAGGGTGGTGGTTGACTATGATTACCACACATTATTACAGCAGTATTCTTTGTCAATAACCAGTTAAAAAATGTTTTTGATATTTCTCCAAACCATCTAAAGAAACTACGATATGTATATGATTTTAACCCTCGTTCTTTTATTTCTCTGTCAAGTTTATGTAAAGGTGTCAAAACAAGCATATCTGAATGTTTGTTTAGGAATAATTAAATCGAACGAGTTGTTTTACCTAAACCACCACATTCATTAAGATAAACAGCCTTATGTCTAGCCACATCATCATATTCAGATGCAGCAGATGACAATTCTGATATTTGTCTGTTTTTGTAATATATTTATTTAATTTCTCCATGATCCCCATTCATCATTTCCAGGTAACGGTTTTAATAAATTCATATATTTGTATGTATATAAAACGAATCTGTAGAAATTCCGACAGCGTATCGAAGAAAACTATTTGTCATCGACAACATAATTATCGAAATATAGGCTAGCACTGAAGATCTCAAATAATTAAACTGCGGTGAATCGCCATCAATATAACTCATAATTGTGCCTAGTTTAGTTTCATCTGTTAAGTAAGCATTATATTGCTTGTATTTTTTCGTTGTATCAGCAATTACCAAATCGAATTCACCATCGTCTATAATCAATCTTGTACAGTGTCGTTTATAATAGTATGAACTACCTTGAGTAAATTTACCGTTTATCTTTCTACCAAGAACTTTTGCAAGTTTATCATCGTTTTCCTTCCGGCATTTAGATATTTTAACAATATTATCTTCGTTAAGAGCAGGAAATTCTTTACTGACATCATCAATATTAAATCTATCTGGTTTTGGTAGCTAAACTTGTTTCTGTGGATTATACAATAAAATTGCTTCATTTACTTTCAACTTTTTCAATTCAGCATCAAGCATATATCGTAATAGTAATATTGGAACCTAGCGTTTTTCTGAAAAATGTTTCCCAAACCTAGCATAAGTAATAGGATGGAGATTTTCCTTAAACTTGAATGAGTCTATAAGGGCAAATCCCGTTAATTCAAAATCTGGTAAGGGTCAATTTATCGAAACATCATCTGATCGTCTTATGTGTTACATGTCCAAGTTTCTTCAAGTATTCAGAACACTCTCTATATCCAAGAATGCTCTGGGAAAACATGCTGCCATGACAGCTGTGATAACGTCGTTGTAATCGTATTTAGTATTCCATAATCTACCGTGTCCATATTCAATACAATCTTTCTTGGCATCTTCAAGAAATTCCGATCGTGTCGGCTTCCAGGAATTTTTCTCCTGAGCAAAGTTAGTAGCGACTAATGGAACGGTAATTCAAATTAAGTAATTGTCTAACCTTGACATTGTCAGAAGTATATTTTAAAGCAAAACGTTCCATTTCTTCATGAAGAGATTCTGTACGATACATATCACCATTAGGCCGTACAAACTGATCATGACAATCGTTTTCGGAACTTTGAAACATTCAAACAGACACAGATACAGACACAAGGTCACTTTTGATAAAATCAAATATATGACCATTATAAAATTAAACGGTTCTATCTCGTGGAAATATTGTTAATACCAAAGTCCATATATGTGCGTTATGATCAATAATATCTATCGAAGGTCCCTTTGATTCATATTTCGATTTATACAAAGTTTCTTTACTGTTATTGGAAATTTTAATATCTTTCCTATCTCAGCAATATCTTTAATAGATGCTCCAGTATCTTTAACTGCTTCTGTCCATATATTTATTTGTTACGTCCTAAACCTGTTAAACAATTACCACCTGTCGCGTTTTTGAAGTGTTATGTGATCTGTTTAGCTACACAATTTATTCGTGACTCAGATAGGTTCGTCGGTTAGAGATCCCAACGTCCGGTTTATTATTCAGCCGATATATTGCATATACAACCACTGCCACAGAGTATGCCCGCTCATAATACGGTCTGTCAATACCAGTCAGTTATCTTGGTTTGGATTTGTTATTATTATAATTATTTCTTGACTGCATGCGGACGGGATCACGCTTGTCACGAATAATTGAAGTATCGTCGTCCGTCCTTAACATAAATTTTATTAAAATAAAATATCTTTAAACATCATGGTCGCTAATAATCTCTCTTCTTCGTCTGTCATTCATTGTATTTTTGACAACATTTCCAACTATGAATGTTGACCACACATGAGACGTACCATCGCCCAAATTCCTTCTCAGTATTATTGTAGAGGATACCTCAATTAATGACTCTTGATTGCCTATGGTTCCTTTGCATAATGATGTATATCTTATGACCAATATCTTTTCGGCAGAGTTCTTTTTGAATGTCTTTACGGCGTACCTTAAAAATAAGCCAGAGAGCTCACACATGCTGCTGATTATTTTAGGAGGAAGGGGCCATGCATAGAAATATCCCCCGGCGAATTACTAAAGGAAACAAAACTTTAGAGATTTAGAGCACTGTCTAGGCGTTGCGGTTTCATTTACACCACCCACCACCACCAAATCAAACCCCGGTTTAAGTGAAAAACTCACTCTCAACTCTGTTTGATGTGAGGAATTCGATAAACCTTGTGGCAGTTCCTCCACCTTTATAAAAATTCAAAGTCCAGGAGCTACCCACTGACATATGCCCGTCTTGGTATTCAAACCACATACATTCAATGCGAGTATCCAACATTCCTGCACTGAGTTATGAAATTCGGTTACATCTGTATATTTGATAAATTGCTATATACTTGCCAGTAATCTGTGTGAATGATTCTGAAAATAATATATGTGTGTGTTTAATCGCGAAATCTATAATATATATTACACAGAAAAAATGAAGCGGCTATGTATTTATACAGACACAAACAGCATGACTGGTTACAATATAGGCAGATACATTTTCATTGTAAATGTAATAGAACGTTGTGTATATTACAAGCGGGTGGTTGTGTGCTGAAAATCGATGGATGGCTTTTGCCAAGATTCAAAAATTTCTATTTCAGTAAATCTTTAAAAACAGACAGACGGAATAATACGCTGTAGAAGTTTTCGTTCCCTGGTTAAAATCCATGAATTACAGGTAGCGACGTAGTATCAAGGGAGATAATCTTTAATTTACTCTACGAAGAGAGTTTTCGCTCGGCAGAGTTACCCAGCTTCATTATATGTGCAATTGCCTCAAATATATATTATTCTAAGAAATCTAATTTTTTATTTATATTTTAATGATTTTTCAGTACTGTTTAACTCATGAAAGTGAAGGTTTCGTAACCATTTCATTAATAAGTGTACTGTTTATCCCATCGGACCAAGAAAGTTTTAACCGTTGCATTTATAAGAACACCACTTAGCCCATCAATTATAAAAAAAAATCAGTAAAAAAACACATTCTCTTAAAATACGTTATTTCAGAATCAGATTTGTCAGCTGACTATACGGCGCTCAATGAACGCACATATAGATGAAAATTTAGAGATTCTTCTCTCAGATCAAGCATCAATCCTGATTGGTCTATAGGTTTTAAATGTATTCTTGAAAATAACGGATTATGTACACGTAGATAGACGGGGTTAATTGATTCAGATAAAGTAAACACTCGAGAGGGACTAAAGGGCTGAATGAATACATGATTTATCCCTGCTGGACCTGACTAGACTTTACAATATCTACTTGATAACTACTATCCACTACGTCACCTACTAGATTGACTGTGATTGTTACTGCTATGTTAACAATACCAGGTGAGATTTGGCGGCCCCCACCGTATGGATTATTATTGTATTTAAGAACGCTTGAAAACGGAATTGATTTTCTCTATGAATCACATATTCTTTTAGTGTTCATTGATAAGATCATACACTGTTTTCTTTAGCTCCTCAGAGTAAAATCCCGGTATTACAAATGATGATAGCTGTTCTTCTGTAATTTTATAACAATTAGGTAATACTGTTTTTAGAAAACGTTTATAATTTGCACGTTGAATTGGGCCGTCTTCGTGGATCATGTAAATATTTAAAATCTGATCTACCTGAGTAATTAATGTATTTCTCTGTCAAAAATAGCCTTAATTGTATATTCTAAGTCTGATACAACTTGATTCAACTGTTATATTGTTTCAATCATCTGATTTAATAAATCATCGTATAAAAAGTGTGATGCTGGAAAATAACTTGCTTAGATCATTCAGTATAAGTGCAAGTTCAGTTTTAATTGACAAAGATTTTCAGTTAATTTCTTCAACATTAATTGTTGATTTTCTTGTTGTACTTTTCTTATTCTGAATCAAATCAATAAAATGCGTATTATTATTCTCCATAAATAGATAAGTTGTTCGTTATTCTGGAAATATTTTTAAAAATTCAGCCTACGTAACGAAATCAAATCGTTGTGGTTCTGGTGTGTCTTTATAAGCTAGCTCAACTTCAGGCCATTCTAATACTGATCTGTTAGAACTTTGATAAATATCTACAAAATGATCAGAAAATATATTTCAATCGCCGCTGATAATGTTGATTCATTAGTAGTAATCGCTATTTTAGATCATTTTCCTTTATAAGATTTAATTTTGAGCTGGAATTTATCATTGATTTGTTCTATTTGATAACTGCCAATAGGAATAATAGATACCTTCCATCACATATTCCATCAGGTTTATTATTGTTTGAAAATACTAATGAATTATTCGCCTGCAATTTACCGAATGTTTTTGATCTAATATTTGGCCAACTGTAATGAACCCGTAATTGTACTATGATTTTTTTTCTTTTGCTGGACTTTCGATTGGAAAGTTAACGTTAAAATCAGGATTGGTCAAACTTAATTATATCCATTAATCTTTGATGAAACATCAGATACACCAAGATTGTCAAATATTATAATACTATGATTTTCACCTTTTGTTCGAGTAGCATCTTGTAATGCATTAAATATGTGCGGAAAAACCTTGTTGAGAAGCTATTTGCCATGTAAAAGAACCCAAATAATATTACTCTGGATAGCATCTGTTGTCGTTGTCAACCATGAAAACATTGACTTACCACCCTGACTCATAAAAGATAGTAATCGATCGTCTTCTGGTATTGTTGAAGTCATCACCGACATCCACAAAGAAAGCTTCGTAAGAATTACTCTACCAGCATCACCAAAGGATCGCCACATAGCATCATCGTCTGTAGCCTTCGTACTAGTGCGACTGTATGTTTGGCTCCGAAAATAACCTGATATATATGTGACAATAGAATAGCAGATGTAAAAACTCTCTTCTATTACCTTTTAATATTGCTCACCGTGGTATAAATCCTAATTTGAAATCTGGACCTACATTACCAATCATACTTTGTACAACCGAATCGGCAATTCTAGCAATTTCTTGGTCGTCCAATTTCATATTATAGCTACTCTGGAGAATTAGAAGTATATTTCACAAACACCATTGAAAAACCAGCTGATCTTGAATAACTATCGTTGTATTTTGCAATGCCTAGAATTGTTGTAGCCATGTTAACGTCCTTCTGAATTGATTCAATATTTTTTTCTTCAATCTTATATGTAACGGTGTCAAATAATGTTATAATACCATTGTTAACAAAAGTAATACTAACTTCAGTGATGTATTCAGTATTATCTGATTTTAAAATTTCACCGTCAACCTCGGGTAAGAAATATCTGCTTGTATAAAGAACTTGCAGTGCAATTCTTCCACTTTGGTCTGAAATTCGTACGTCGTAAGAATAATATTGACAGCGACGCACAGACTCGTCCTTAAAAACTGACGTTTCCATGAAAAATGCTTGATCAGTTATACGTTTGAACATCTTTATTATATTTATTTTTGCCTAACACGAGGATCATTGCTAGTAAGCTGTTGCTTTTTTTTTCTTTCTCTAATAGTGGTACATCGTCCAACTCTTCTAATGTTTGATTAGCAACTTTACCAATATTTGATAATATTGCCCTTGCTATTTCTTGATTCACATATTTATTTTTTTATTTAATACCATCGGGCAATGATCACTCTGATCACTTTTTATTCTCAGAATGATTTATTATTTTACTAATATTGGCTGGCATTGTTTCATAATTAAATAATTTTACTGGTCAAGGGTTTCGTTGTGCTAATTGTGTTAATCTATCCTTACTTGCTGAAAATGCTTTACTAGCAAGATTACCAAGGCCTTTTTTCATGAATAAGATGTATAGCTTTCATTCACAGTTGCTTTGCAATCGGTATTGCTTTTGGATCTATCCTTTTTAAAAGACCCTGAACAACATCACCTGGTATATCTCCATAGGTCTTGTTGCATACTGGTAATCGTGAATTTATTACCCTGACCATAGCAGGTCTACTTTGAGCCTTATGCATGATCATCTTATTATAGTCATTATATGTGATTACATACTCAATCACTATGCTAGTCATCGGCGATTTCATTAATGAGATAGACGTTAGTATCCATGATACGGTCTGTAAATAATCGTTTAAAAATTCCAGCTGCTTATTTAATTTCTGGGAAATTATTACCAGCTTGTTTTCCTCTAATGAGAATTTTCAGTTTTTCAACATCGGCAAGGATATTATTATTGAAACATAGAGTAAAACTACCACATCCCTCATTAATAAAACCGCTTCCAGAGTACGGTTCTGTATATACTTTACTTATCGTTTAATTCCCTTTCTTGCTTATTTTTGTAGACCATACCTCCTTTTGTCACTTTTGTTTTGCTTCTTAAGATCCAACCTCATTTTTTCTCTCTCTCTCTCTCTCTCTCTCTCTCTCTCTCTCTCTCTCTCTCTCTCTCTCTCTCTCTCTCTCTCTCTCTCTCTCTCTCTCTCTTTCTCTTGCTTGTTTTATTTGTTAAATATACTCATTTAATGTCTGGTTAAAGATATCAAACTGATTAATATCTCTCAGTTCTGATTTGCGAAATATAAGTAGCGATGCGATTCACATCCTTGATCCATCGGCAAATTTTAGAGATTTAATATATTCGTGTTTGACATATTTTTATTTTTCATGATATCTATAAGCAAAGACTTTACTCAGTTTTTGTCACTAATAGAGGCAAGACCTTCAGGCTTAAATTTATATGTAATGCTAGTTCTGGTTCTTGGATTATGTTGCTGGTGTTGTTGCTGTTGTTAAGGCTGTGGTTGATCAGGTTCAACGGGTGGTGGTTGCCCTGCTTGAATACCGCCAGCAATATCGACAGGCAATGATGTAAGAGATTTTTGTGTTTCCTCAGTTGATTTGACAATTTTCTTCGTAGGGTCGACAATTGTTTTCAATAACTATTTTGCACCTTCTGCAAATGTATCCTGAGACTCCTGACGAGCTTGTAGTTGTTGTTTGACAGATTTACGGACGGGTGGATAATTTTTAATTACATCTAGTCGCTCTCGAGCTTATTTAGCTGAGTGTGCTTCTCCAAAATTCATTATTGATATAACAATGATTTTATTACTACATCAGCAGAAGAGATGAACGACCTATATTAAACGACCCGGCGAGTTAACAAATCCCATCAAAAATTGAAATAATACGTCAGCAAACAGATAAAAAATTGAGTTAACCCAGGCAATTGGACGTTTTTTTGGTCTGTTCTCCACCATATGGAAATATTCTCAGTTAAAGACATCAGTTTAACGTTATTGACCTTGTATTTTCAGCTTTTGTAGGAACCTTTATTTTTCATAACTAACATCTCAAGCAAGTAGTATGTTCACCTCCTCTGTTGCTGCACGGACGAGTTGTCTCCGGTACATCAACTACATGATGCCTTTTCGGCTAACCTGTACTCGGCTCGAAAATACTTTTCTTATATATTTTCTCTATTTTGTTTCATTTTCATACCAATTAACATATAAAATATGCTAATTAAAAAAACCTCAAAGATAAACTAACTGTAATAATTCTGTCATAGATTATCTGGTATGTGTTCGAGTGTCTGTGCTGTAAACAGCCAACGTGGACGGAGTCATAGATTTCACTTTCGGATCATCGGTAATGACTCATTATTCACTGTGATCTGTCGCCGAAATGCACAATGACAACCACATCATAATGCTCATATCATAAAGAATTACCTTTAACTCAATGCCAATTATTTCTAAATATATTTCTCGTACAGTGAAGTCAGCAGATTTATTTTCAATGAGTAGGGAGGGCAAAAATGTTGTGGACAGCTATTATGTCTGACGGATGTAGACCAAAACGTGTATAGAGATGCAATGCTAGGGTATGGGCAATTGCTCCTATGTATTGGAGCCCCTGCTACTGTGTCATAACTAAAATGAGAGAGGAGAAATGTTTTGAAAGTAAAGTGTCATTACACTTGCGATTACTGAACCGGAAGTAATAATTGCGACCTGGGTCCTTTCTGGTAATATCCTCAATTTTAGTAAAACTTGTATATTTTCATATAATACCAGTTTCAACTTTACACTCGAATTCTTTCTGAATTTCATAAGAAGAGAGATGTGTGAAAGCTATCAGAAAGTGTATAGTGCATTTGATACAAAGGGTGGAAGCTATGGACTACGTGTTCTTGAGAAACCAACAACTAATTTTGCTGTATCTTCCTTAATTATAAAAACTTTTATAGAAATAAAACATCAGTCTGTCTGTCTGTCAATATATTTCAACTATAACAAAACTTATTAACTAAATTTTACTAGAATTTTAAATAGAAAACATTTATATTTAGAAAACTAAATTTGAACATCAAATTAAAATTTCCTACAAATTAAAATATTGTAACTGAACATTTTATATATCAAAGTTAACTAATAAATGGTATTTAAAATATGTGGTAGGTTGGGTTTTTACAATTTATAACATTTTGTTAAGAGGTATTGAAGCAAGATAGCTAGCAGTGATTTTTGTAGCAAATTTTAATTTTCCTGTTAAAATGCATACTGGTGTACACACTAAAGAAGCAATGACAGATGTTATGTTCAACACCTATTGTGTCAGGTACTCAACCAGCTGTTATTATAAATAATAGCACACTCAAATTTCCCATTTTCATGGGACAAGTAGCATGTTTAATAGGAACAATGCATTGTGCTTCAAAGTCAGTAACCACAAAAGGCGACAATATAATAAGCAAGCACAGCTCGAAGGAGCGTCAACATTACTTAACAATGGCGCGTATCTCTCTCATGTATACCTACATTATATTGTTAGGTGATATATATATATATATATATATATATATATATATATATATATATATATATATATATATATATATATATATATATATGTATGTATGTATGTATGTATGTATGTATGTATGTATGTATGTATGTATGTATGTATGTATGTATGTATGTATGTATATATATATATATATATATATATTTATATATATATTTATGTATATATTTATATATATATATATATATATATATATATATATATGTAATAAACTGACGACGAACAGTACGAAACTAGTAACTAACTAGCCTAAGCGCTTTCGACTCTTAATGAGTCTTTTTCAAAGGCAAATACAAAACATATATACGATAAACAAATAAACACAAAAACGTTGTATTTGTAAACCTCTACATGGCTGTCTTCACATTTGCTAAAACTTTAAATACAACCAGCTTGTATAGACTAGAGGCGGAAACTGAAAACGTTGCAAAATTCCCTAAAAGTCTGCAAGCCAAAGCGACATCTATTTTTGCTTTTTGTACATATGTAACGCAGATTATATCCCGGATATTTGATTCTATACCGGTTATTCTTATAGTAAAAATTGAAGGATAATAAGAAGATTTAGAAAATGTTAAATTTTACTAGTGCATAGTTTTCATTTTCTAGTCTTCTTGGTAGACCGCTTGGTTTCAATGTTCTAAGGCGGCGTATCCAGTATGATTCCTTTTCCTTCCTGGTTTCGGAACTCCAGCTGTGGTTGTTAGCAATAGCGATAGGTATTATATCACTGAAAGTGTGGCCAGGGGAGGAGAAGTGTTCTACGACCGGGCTTCTGTACAGCTTTTTTGTCATCCAATCAGATCTATGAAGGTTTATCCTTTTGTGTAGCTTTTCAGTTTCTCCGACGTACTGAAGGCCACAGATCTTACATGTGATGAGATAAATCACATTCTCTGTTTTGCACGTTTTGTTTGGACCATGTATGTTTAGTTTTTCTTTAGTCACTGTGCTAGTGAATGTCTTGGTCTCTATCATATGTTGACAGGTTTTGCATCTTTTATCGCCATAGGGTCCAGATTGACTAAGTTGGTTTTGACTAGCGATTGGCGTTAGCTTTGCCCTGACTAGGATGTCCTTTAGGTTTTTTGGTCTCCGGTAAGCTACTACAGGTTTGTTCGGAAGTATTAGGTTTAGTATGTCTGACGATTGCACGGTTGGCCAGTGGTTTGCGATGATTTTACCTACTTTGGGATTGTCTGGATGATAGGTCAAAATAAATGCTATCCTACCAACCTTTTCTTTCTGTCCATATCTGAGTAGGTCATCACGGTTTGTTTGTTTGGCCCTTTGGATTGCCTCCGCAATGAGGTCTTTGTCGTAGCTTCGGTAATTTAAATGTTTAGCCAGCTCTTCAGACCTTTCTAGGAATCTTTCATCGTCGGAGCAAATTCTGCGTATCCTCAGTGCCTGGCTATATGGAATGTTCTTAATGCAGTGTTTTAGATGACAGCTGGTTGGGAGGAGATACTAGTGTTTGTCGGTTGGTTTCGAGTAGATGTCTGTGTGTAATTTGCTTTCCACCAGTCTGGTTGTTGTGTCCAGGAAAACATGGTTTGAGTTGGAAAACCAGACTGGTGGAAAACAGTGAATTTTTAGTGTATCAGCGAACAATCATTAAGTTTATATTATTTTAAAATTTGATATCAGCTGATGATAAAATACCACATATTGTCAAAGTACTAACTTAAGATATATTACCATACATATGGAAATTCATAATGGAAATACATTTCTGGATATATACATACCGCCAGATATGTACCTTACAGATCAAAACTATCGGTACAATAACATTCAATACGATGTGAGAATGTGAACTTATGTCCCAAACATTCTAAAATATGCGGGCGTTTCCTCATGTGGGATATGTAACCGTGTTATGATGAGTTGTACAACGTTAATTCAAATGATATATTTGAACGTTTAGTGTGTAATGTTAGAATGTCAGTTAAATATTATTAATAAGAAATAATGCATAGAGTAAAATTCATTATAATGAGATATTAATTTATGCCATCATGCGGAAATTTGTCAAGCAGTATCTTATTTACAATGGCCCATAAATACTAATGCAATTTGTGTTAGTCTTTATTGATTTGACTGTTTGCTTATATTCAAGGTAAACAGGATGAGTAAAGATTATATGTTATCCTTAAGATCTGTATTTTTGAACATATTTCATTCTCTAACAGTTTAATATGGTTTTCTAAACAACTTGAGAAAGCTGTACTAGTGAGTTTGTACTTCCATTCTCTTATTAAGTACTATATAACCATCTTTATAAACAATTACTAAACGCCTTGCACGCACTCGGAACTATGCGTTTCCCATGTAATCACCCAGTCATAAACACATATATTCACTGGTTGGACCCATTATAAATATTATAAATGACCTAACGGCAAAATATCAACTAGAAATGTTATTCCTTTGTTTTGAATAAAGGCTTCATCCTGACTTGGAATGATATTTTGCTGACATAATTTAACAAATATCTACCACTGCAATATACGTACATTCTGAAAAAGGGGGCATCAACAATACTTTTTCTACGAATGTGCATATGTACATAAATATTAAAATTATATTTTTAAATTCATTTAAATAAAAGTTTAATTTAAACTGTTACTTGTAAATGGCAAAGTTCTATTTGTAAAGTTAATATATACAAATACCAAAAATTTGTGTGAATATTTTTAATAATACACGTGGGACACCCATTAAGCTTTTATCAATGATACATACAGGACTTGGATCAGAATTATTTTTCCAAAAAAGTCTATATATTAGTATCTTAAAACTAAACTTTTTGTCCTAATGAATCATCTACTACTCTAAAATACCTTTCGAAGATGAACTCAGAGTAAAGTTTAATTTAATGGATGTCCTGTCCTTCTTGAGAGGCTAGACTACAATATACACCGGATCACAAACTACACTTCCGGATAAACATTTTTCGTTACGCACTATCCCCAAAATACACACAGACAACCATATAATATACTCGTATTCTAAAACATAGATGATTATATTTAAATCAATACCAAGAATGTCTTAATCTAACTCTTGTATCACCGCAAAATTGAGAGAGAAAACATTTAACAAAAATTGACTGGGGCTACATTAGCAGGTAAAATAAACGCATCTAATAAAGGTGATCTGAGTTCAACTAGACAAACCACATATGTACGCATGTGCAGTAGCAGCCACATGCTGACCGTAGCAATAGCAGCAGTAGTAGTAGTAGTAGTAATAGTAGTAGTAGTAGTATAATCCTTGTAGCAACGGGTGCTACTTCTATGGATTTATTCAAATGTAAGCAACTGATCTATACAAATCACTTTGGATTACGAATAACTCATTCCAAATAGGTATGGCTGAAGAGATATCACTGTATGTCTAACGATTTGATTCACTTTCAGATTTTTAAAACGTTATTTCCATTGGCTAATTCAAAAGTAACCAGAACATGACACCTCTGAATTCGCTGTCACGTATTCACGTAAGACAGTGGAGATATGATTTTAATCAGATTGGATTTCAAGAAAAATCAAGTCATGAACATACAACTGTATTAACTTATTTAGAATTTATAAAACATCAAGAGCAATAGTTATAACTCCGAAGCTTTAAAGAATGAATATTATACGCTTGTCAGTTGCAAAGGAATTGTTGCAGTCGTGATATATTGATCCAACAGCTCTTTTTTCATTTTATATACGTGCCTAGCCTTGTTGTGCTACAGAAATGAAACAGAAATTAATCTCAATAACTGAAATCTAACAACAATCTTCAAACAATGAAACAAAATGGTCCATCTAAATGCTTTCTTATATTGGCCGGGACGGAAAATTTGATATATAATATAATATCATGACAGGAGTATCTCACTGTGAACTGCTTTTAATGCTTCATTGAGTTATGATTAGTTTGTGATTTTAGTTGATGCTCCAAATACTCTTCAGGTGATGATTATCAAACTAGAATATTGTATTAATATGCATTAGTAAAATGATCCTTATCACAAATTAATATTGCTTTAAACTTGATTAGGCATTTAATTGGCTTATGATATGGATTTTACTTGCAAGGTCTCGGGTGTTGCATTTAACGCGTATGTTCTTCTATATTGTTGTAACTGTTATTCATGGAATCTTCAAAGTGGTAAGTGAGTGTATATCGATGAGTACTAAACCCTCATCAAAAGTTTAGGTCACATTGACCAATATTTCACGTTTACTGACGTTTGTGTTTAACTATCTGTGCAGAAATCATTAACCTAAATTAACAAACACGTCCATATTAACATCAGGTCCGTTAAAAGTAGTCACTGCGACTCACATTGCACATTTTACTGAGCTAGATTATGTTTAACAGTTGAGGTCACCGCTGCAACATTGTTTGCATGCCATTTTCCAACGCACAAACATTAAACTGGTTGTTCTTAGCGTCAAATCAGCTTTACTAAGTTAGTACAGGCGCAGGTCATCCTATAATTGCTAAAGGTGTATTAGCAGCACATCGTTACGACAAGGAAGCTCATTACAGCCATACATCCTATTTAACTGGCGTAGCTCAAGTTTTCCTTGTAGCACCTGACCACGCAAGCAGTGAATAATTGGCATGTTACACGTGTTATTATATTGATTGGAATAATGAAACTTAGTGAAAGGATGCATCCTAATAAATAATACTCACTTAATACAAAACGATCCATGTGTGGCATGTACCTTATGCTTAAATGACTTGGCTATAATCCTTCTTTATGTCTTTTTATTGGCAGCTATTTACATCAGAATCATGAAACCTGAACCTTAGTAAAACAATTTAACTCAGGATTAGGTAGATTGTTAAATGCATATATTTTTATGACTCTATGGACACAAATTTAGTAACAGAAATCACAAACAAACAAAACCTAGCAAATTTAGTAATCTCAACAAGCTATTTAATTATCAAAGTTATAACAGAAAACGGGAGAGTAACTTCCAGTATTATGAACTGAATACAACATAACCCTAGAAAGACTTACTAAAGTCCAAATGAATGAAAATTTCCGTATATAGTTCAAAACTGGTAAATGTACTGGTCCGCCAAGAATCGCGACCTTGTCAAAATGCCATAGTCCAGAACTACTTTGAATAATTCAAATCAGTTTCAAAATAAAATTATAATCCAAATAATGAGAACGCAATATCTCTGCTTCTACTGAACAATCCAAATAAATGTTTTTCCTCTCGAACAATATCAAAGTGCAACATAAAACACGTCTGCAGACTTACAGCAGGAGCACAGGAAATGAGGAGGAACCCCAAATGAGAAGGAACATAATTGATCTATTCTTCCCTTACATACACCTTCCATAGTAGCTATATTTCACAATAAGCCCACATGGCAGATCATACCACCCACTTTGCCTCGAAATTGCCCATGTGACCAAGCCTAACCAATGAAAAGTTACTGAATTCTTATTTAACAATTCGAAAGCACATCAGCCAACGAGAACTAAAAGCGAAGACGTCAGTGAGTCTTGCTATTATTGGTAATTGTCAAAGCATGCATCAACATCTTTTATTTTTAGTGTTAGACTCATGATGAATTCTAAAACTAACAAAACATATTCTGTACAATATACAACCATGGTAAAGTTATATACTATATATAACTGTTGAGAGAGAGAGAGAGAGAGAGAGAGAGAGAGAGAGAGAGAGAGAGAGAGAGAGAGAGAGAGAGAGAGATTTGTGGTTGGTGGTAGAGTTACTTAAAGCAGAATATTGACTTAGATCTGGTGTAAATTCAAAAGTTTTAGTTGCCTCTTGTAGTTTCGCCGTTTTGCTTAGTTTTTATTCCAATCTAATTTTCACCAGCCTGTGCGAGGATTTTCAGTGTCACAAAGCTAAGCAGGTGTTTGTACTGCTCTACTTTCTTCATTAAAACCGTCATTCATGCTTAAATCCTACGTAGTTCTTATAATAATTTAATAAATATGAATAAAAATAGGAGCTCAAAAAGAAAACAACCAACTTGTCAATTTGTATAAGTGATTGTAAATAGGCACAAAAAGCACAGAAGTACATTTTCTAGCGGACACCCTGGACAGGGATGTGAGGAGTTGATTCACTCTGGCAGTAAACAATTACCTGAAGTTAGTCTTAACACCGTTCAAAGGAAAAATGTGTGTTTGTATGTAATGTGAATAACATACTCATATATTTTTTTTTCATTAAAAGTAAACTCGGCAAGATTCGTTAACTTTTAAAGAAAATGAAAAATGTATACATCTCAAGGCATGCCATCGATACATTACGATTGCTTCAGACCATTTATTAATTGGCAATGACCTATCTGGAATAGGGTTGTGGTCAATCTTCTTGTCACTGGCAATCACTGTTTGTATCCAAAAGTATATCTTTTTTCAAAATGAAATCCCTGATTTATACCTATCTTGTGCAGTTGCTAAAGCTATTGCTGAGAGAGATCTTGAGAATGTTATTGATCAGGAAATTATCCCTCTAGCTGACTAATGTCTTGTTCGGGCTTTTGATAATGTTAATTGTGTTTCCGGTATGAACCTATCAAAGATATTCATGACAGTGATCCTCTGTTTATTACTCGTTCTCTTTTTTTCTAATCAGGCTGTCAACGAACAATCACTCGTTGTCGAGGAGGAACATAATCATGAGATCTCCTGATTGTTTTGGAGTGCTCTGAGTAAAACGTACACCCACAGAAACTTATATGTTATATCGTAAACAATTTTGTCCTTATGAGGAAATAGAGACAACCTGATGTATTCTCTGGTGATGAGTGGTACTAGAGCTATAAAACTGTTCTTCGTTAGTCGTAGAGAGAGAGGAAATTCCTGATCTTGTATACGAAACTCATTTGTCTGGTCATTTAGGGGTCAATAATGCTATCAAAAGATATGGAATCACTTTTATTAGCCGATAATTAAAGTGATATTTGTAAATACCGCAGATCTTTTCATACTTTCGAATGGTAGGAATATCCAATCAGAAGATCTCCAAGGTTCGTTTGCAACCCAGTCCTGCATTTTCAATCTACTCCCTACATCTAGCGAACCATTTTGGACAATGATGGTAGAAAGTTTCAGTCTTTCATCTACGGGCAAGTCAGCAAACAACACTTGTTGACCATAATGCATGCGTCCACAAGATTATCGGAAGCAACTGCCATAGTAAAAGCTTTGAGAAAGATTTATACAATTTAGCCTTCTCAAATTTGATAAAGGGTCATTATTTATGTCACAAGATTCCATAAAGTTATGCCTTAATTAGGCATCAAAACAATATCAGCCTTCTGCCTATCACCCTAAAAGTGAAGGGGCTTTTATAACATTGCATCAAACTATGAAAACCTGTATTAGGTTAGGCTGCGTGACGCCAGAAAAGACTGAGACGAAGGTGGTCATTTACTGTTAGCTGCTTTGGAGGAATTAGTTCAAGAATCATTAGTACTTTGTCATTTAAAATGTACTGAAAATGTTGAAAGGGAAACTGCTTCAATTGAGGATTCATAAATTAATCTTCTTGACTACGTTTCCCATTTCAAATATAAGTTGTCAAAGCTTGTTAAGTAGCAAGAAGTAATCTTCACTCCGCTCAATCAAAATGAAATTAAGGAGTGACAAAAATACAAGGGAAAGAAGATTTATGTCTGGTGATAGAATTCTGGCTCTAATACAATATCTCAAAAATCGTCTTCAGGCAAAGTGTAATTGTCATTATACAGTTGAAAGAACGTATTCGACTTAATTTATATTATTGACACTAAAAAAACTAGTCGAGTTTCCTCTTACTTTTGTCATCCCATTTTTGAGATTGTTTTTATCACATGACTATATGATCGCTGATGGCATTGCATGTAGGCTTGCTAGATTTTTATAGTTATATGCATCGGAATGAAAATAGCGAGATCCGGATCAAATTTCAGCAACTATGTACTTTCGGTTTGTCTGTCAGCGGCATAAAGACATGACGAATACAATGCTGGAGATTTTACTTTCTGGTAATGTTGGATATTACCGAAACATTTGCTCAAATTTCAATACTGTTGAACTCCTAGCCAATCTATTGGGTAAGAATTAGCCAATCTATTGGATAAGAATACCTTGTTTCTTTGGTTTGAAATATATCACAATTGTTTTGGTAAGTTAAAGTCCATACTTAAGACTCTACCATTTCTTTGCGCTCCATATTTCAGTTAATAAGTTAATATGTATTTTGATGCAAGTGATGTTGGGGTTGGTGCAGTATTGGTTCAAGAAGACAAAAACGGTCTGGATCATCAATTGTGCGATTTATCTGAAACATTAAATAAGCACCAGAGAAATTATTCCAGAATCGAGAAGGTAGGAATGTTTGGCTTTGATACTGTTTTGCAACACTTTGAAGTATATTTTATCCAAGATTCTTCTCTGATTATTGTATTCAGGGATCACAACCCTCTTACTTACAAGATGAAGAACAGAACTCAGAAGGTCAAGGAGAAGCTTGATGTTGAAGGACTACAATATTTACATAAGACACATTTAGGGAAAAGATAATCTAATTGCAAATGTTCTTTTACGTGTATGGAAGTATTATATTGCTTCGTGTATATTTTGTGTAATTTACAAGACATAATCATATGGAATTTTTATTATATGTATATCGTACTAATATGTACAAGAAACCTTTAGTGTTAAATCTCTCTTTTGGAGGGGAGGTGTTATGTATAATTCATTTGTATTCTTAGATAGCTTTTCTCAATGATTATCTGTTATGTATAGCAGTATTGTTTGACTGTTCTCCAAAATCAAGTTCATGGTGTATGAAACTAGAGACATTTTTTTATAAGAAACTTAATATATAGCTAATATTTCACTATCAACATTGATTACATATTCAATTCATTGTCACTTGAGGAAAACATATTCTCATGAATCTGATTCTAGAATTTCACGTTTTCCATTTGAAAATCACCAAACTTGTTGACAAAATCTAATGTTTTACAAGAGACTGACCTTGATCATGGCTCTAATATTATGTCTTATTTTACCTGTTTCTATCAGTGTTATTTGCTTCAAAAATTACAAGTTCCTAACTTCTCAGTTGAAGTGCAATCAGTCTTATTCTTGTGTTCGGTTTTTAATTTAGATGGATTTATTCATTTAAATTATTGTCTGTGAGCAAAAAGTGCTCATTAATACTTTTGGGACTAAATTATTAATAAAATAATATTCAAAACATGTCTCTATTGAAAACTATGCCCCTTTAAGATGTCTGTGACTTATTGTGTGGCCTCCCATGCCTTATGAATTGAACACGATTTGTATTACTGTATATCTTATTCTTATACACGTAATGCTCACGACTGCTTTAGGAAATACAAAATTATTTTCGGTTATTATAATTTTATTAGGAGGAAAGTATTGCTATATCACGAGATGTATAAATACTTCTTCTTTTGAATGAAACGTTTATCCAACGAATGGTATATCAAAGATACGATTTTTATATCACACACAAATACACATACAGAGATAATTCGAACATTTAGATGTATTTGTAGCAGATATAGGCCATTATTATGCTTTAATTCACATTGTGACTGACACTATTATAGTTTATATCCTCCATTTCTCTCCTTTCCCTTTCCGTTGGTCGGATTGTCTTTAAAATTTACCATCACTGATAAGTTTTGAGACATCATAACTTGACACAGGTGAAAGTCCGCTACGCTGGTCTTTTTTTTTAGTTTAATGTTGTTTTTTCTGTGTTTGTTTTGTTGGGTTTTTTTAAATATAAGCTGTCAGTTGCCGTATCCCACAAAATTATCTAAACTTACATTTGCCACATCACACATCAAATGATGTCCAAAAGGCATTATGTAATCTGCGCGATTCGGCATCTGTAATTTTTTACTGCGATAAAGGCAGCAAAAAAAAGTAATATAACTATCATAATTGAAATTCTTAGTTAAATTAGTTTTATTAGATTTTATCTTTTTTTTTTGCTTTTCAAACAAAAATTTGATTCACTTCTAAAACCATTTTTAATGCATGAATTCTTGTCTGGTACTTAACTGTAAACAACATATTAGCTGCTTCGTCATAAAGTAAGTGTTTCTAGAAATGGTAGGCGATCTAGTGTCTAAATAAATCAACAGATCGGTCAAAACAATTTATCTAAATGGGTACATATAAGTCGAGCAGAATCTTCATATTCAAAGCAGATGGTGCGTTGTTTTGTTGATGCTTTTACGGACGAGATCAACGTGATTTCGGCAATTCGTAGCTAGGCTATATACATAGGCTCCTTGCAATGCAATTAAGACACTGGTAAATGTTTATATTGATGCGGGTCCAATAGTCACTCTAAATAAGACATTGATCCTGACAGTTGCAGAAGGGACTAGCGCTATATATCTCCCCCATCCGAACGACATCCCATCGTAACTAGCGAGGACAACGTCTTTTGTTATAGTATTATGTGTCCAAGTGCTATAATGCTAGACTTTGGACTCCACCCATCCCACCTTTCATTCAAAACCCCCATTACCATCACCGCTAATCATTTTATATGCATTATCCTATAGTTTCGTTTGTAGCTAACAGCGGTGTAAGTATTGTAGCCCCGATGTTCTTGGCGGATTTTGAGTTTCCCCAGCTCGAAAATATGGGTCTAGAGATCTCGCTCTTTCTATAGACTTAAATCGTTTTTCTTTATGGTAATCCTTCCTCATTGGGAGAGTTAACTAGTTTTGGAATGTGGTCAATACTTTTCAACTGGCAAGCTAAGCTGATTCATTCGGAATGTTTTATAGTTCACGTTGTGGAATAATACCTATTTCAAAAGGTGCGTCCTATATTAATGGTCAATGTGTTAAGTGTCGCCTTGCATGCAATTTATATAATATGGCAAATGTAACGAAATGTTTCAGATTTCGGATTCTAGCTAATAGTTGCATGCAGAATACTGGCGACAACAGACATTGACCTACCGTGCATGTAACATTTTATCCGCATTCAGACATTTAATTATTGAAAATCAATAGAGAGAGAGTGTGTTTGTGTGTGTGTGTGTGTGTGTGTGTGTGTGTGTGTGTGAGAGAGAGAGAGAGAGAGAGAAGGGGCGAGGGAGAGAGTTATTCTAATACGAATATAAAATCAATCCCCATCTATAACAAAAAAAAATATGCATCATAAATCATAAAGTGAAACAAAGGTACAAAGTTGAATGTTTCACCCCCAGATTCAAGATCTTGCAGTTTATTGACATTTAAAATGAAGTATGTTTTGGTACATGATTAAATTCGTCTTAAGTTAATTTGCTTGTTCGACATGTACCCGGTCTCTTGATATATATATATATATATATATATATATATATATATATATATATATATATATATATATATATATATATATATATATATATATATATATATATATATATCACTGTTTTGACTTGCAGCAATTACATTTCCGTTAATATTATCAAGTATTCCATTTAGTTAGGTATTGCTGGTCTGTATTTACTAATTCTGTCTGCATTTGCCATGATGCATGCTAATCTAAGCCTCTTTATGTATTCTGTTCACAATGTTCACTATATCTCCAATCACGCTTTCTCATATATGAGTTCTATTTACTTAAATCGAATCATAAGATATACTGGTAAAACGACAAAAGAAGGATACACGTCGCATGTGTATTTAATGTGATGTGATTATGATTTTTAACGTAGCTTTAACAATTTTTCAGTAACATCGCTACAATATCTGCAGTGTGGCAGTTTATAGTGATGTCTAGCACTGGGGCATGATACCGCAGACATTTAGCATGATGTCCCACCCAGTCACATTATCCTGACACCAAGCCGACCAGTCCTAACACTAACCTCTTAATGTTGAGCGTCAAGCGAGACAGCTGTTAGTACCATTTTTGTAAGTCTTTGGTATGACTCGACCGGGAATCGAACCCACGACCTTCCGTATCTTAGGTGGACGCTCCGGTAACCTAGTGGTTAGAGCATGTGCATTTAATCAATATGTTTCTAGTTCATACAAAAAAAAAACAGAATCAGTGCAAATAGAGTATACGAACTTTCAATCTTGAATAACGAACTTAAATAAAAATACAGTAATCTGATAATGCTGAAATAAAACGTTTAATGGTATGTAGTAACTTGTATATTGTAACCAATTAAATGGAATAAACATAATTTTTCAATGATTCACTACAATTTCCAAAGGTTTGAAGACGTTTTCATTTACGTTATATCCCACAAATACGTTAACAGCGAACCGTTGTTTGCATACTTTTTCTCATACGCACAAATATGCACGCACAGAGTCAAGCGAACAAGCACATTCATGCTTACAATTTGGGCAATAAAAGTATTCGATTTATTATAATCAATTAGCTTTGCAAAGGGTATACTGATGATCACCTTTAAAAGTATGAGGAATATCACTGTCCAATGTCCACTTCGAAGCTCTCTGTGAGCACTTTCTTCACGATGTTTTTATTTCCCCTTACATTTTAAATGCCGGAGCTGTAAAATGAGAAACAATATTTAAAAAAAAACAACAAAAATAATGTTTCCCTGTCTCAATATGAGTTATGCACTGGCTATCGGAAATGCTGAAATGGTAAAACTCAAACAATTCAGCATATGGTGTCAATTTCCAGAGGTTGTTCAACGTTTCGATATATTACAGTTGTTCCGTTTGAGCTAGTTTTTGTTTCTTTTTTACAAATAGATATATCATTCTCTACTTCGATTTCTGGCGTTGTATCGTTTGGAGTATCGTTACCACCATCTTGATTCAGTCTTATATGTTGAACTTCAGTCGTTGTGGAAAACTCTCCATTATTTTGACTATCTTTTAATTCGCCTAAAACTACGACGTCAACAGAATTTGAATTGTGTGTTCTCTTTAATGTTCCAAAAATGCCCTTTTTGGTCAGATTTTCTTTGATCCCTTGCTTCAAACGGTTCCATTTATGCGCCTGCTCGCTGATCTTTTTCTTTTTTCTGAGCTTGTCCCTTGCCTGGGCATGCAAATAATAAATTGTAAAATTATTTACAATGACGGGTACTGAGAGGGCTATGACTAAAACACCACTGACGGCACAACATGCACCGACAATACGACCTAGTACTGATTTTGGCACAATGTCACCGTAACCAACTGTTGTCATTGTAACAACTGCCCACCAAAAAGCTGCCGGTATATGTTCAATATCTGTGTCAATTCCCGAAAACATTTCCATGTAGTACTCAATACATGAAAATATAATAACGCCAATTAGAAACACCATCAGTAATAAAAGAAGTTCTTTTGTGCTGGCACTAATTGTATACATCAAAATTTTTAATGCTAAAAAATGCTTCACTAGCACAAATATTCGGAATATTCTCAGAACACGTGTGGCAAAAAGTACCCGGATGAAATCGAAAATTACAATCGGATCTGGGTGAAGCATGACGATCATTATTCCTATGTAATAAGGTACTAGAGCAAGAATCTCAATAAACGTGCTAGGCGACCTGAAAAATTTCAATCTATTTGGTGAGGCTATAAATTTGACAATAAATTCCATGAAGAAAAATATGTTGCAGGCATTATCGATGATTAACAAAATGTCCCGTGGAGAAATATCAGTGAAAATTTCTAATTCTTCGCGTAGGTCCTGGCTAGTGATGTTTCTAGAACCGCTACGGGAATGCTCGGTAACTGACCAAAATCCTGGCAAGGTTTCCATCACAAAAACAGTAATGGACACGAGGACGACAATCAAGGAAAGAATGGCATAGATCTGAAAATATAACAAAATAATACAATATCTGATAGTCTCGCTCGGCAGGAAGAATGCATTGATGGAAGGAGTGTAGGAAGCAAATAATTGGAAGTATATTATTTTAATATCCAATGCATTCATTTATAATAATATTAAAGTGGATTTCTTACTTGAATATTTATGGTCGCTACATTGGAATATGCTTTGTCAGCTTATTGAGGTGCGTCATGAAAATCACTTTACAAAATGAAACTTTTAAAAGTACGGTGATTTTTAAACTTGTTGTAACTCTACACCTACCATAAATCTAGCTGTAACTTTTTCCCCACATGAATTGTATGATACTGTTCCCACATGAAGTGTACGATACTATTCCCCACATGAAGTGTACGATACTGTTCCTCACAAGAAGTGTACGATACTGTTCCCCACATGAAGTGTTTGATTCTGTCCCCTAAGAACAAAGTAAATATAAATAGCTAGATAAAGACAGAAGAAGATAAGCTGATAGATTGATAGAGAGGATGTTTCGTATGTAAATAGGTGGACGGACAGACAGATGCGATTAAACGATAAATACTGCCTTGTGGTTTTTTAAATTGCTAGGTATAAAAAACGGTTTGAGAAAAAGCTTAAAGCTGCATGTGATAAAGATCGAGGTTACACCATTAGTGGAATCATTTACGTCTCTTAAACGGTAACTCATATTTATTCTCTTTTTCTTCTCTCCTATTTTGACCAGCGGATATTCAATGTCCATCGCTCTCAAATAATTTTTATTGCTGTTAAGAAAAATATTTTATACTTTTTGTCATTGAGTTATGAGTCCGAAAATCACACGCACATACACACACACACACACACACACACACCTAACGCATACATTATATTCAGTTTCGACTCCATATGCTTTCCTCTAGTTCCATTAATACATTACATAGATCAAATTGTGTGTATGGCGTGAAATGTTTGGGTTTTTAATTGTAAAATTTCTATCTATTTTCAAAATTTGTGCTATGTCTAAATTTATTTTACAATCTCAACAGCTTTTTAATTTGCAACTGAAATCCAGTGCTTAACGGCACCCAGCTCCTCGTCTACACACATCAAACCCTATACCCTTTCGACCATGCATAATGCGCCATCATTGACGCTACAAAGTCTCCAGTAAACGTATTAGTAGGTAGGAGACAAAACTGCATATCGACCTACTAATTAATCATCAGCTACGTACACAGATGAGAAATAATTACTGGGCAATCGTAAAATGACGAACCCATGTTCGAATCTCCGTAAAGCAAGTTTTAAATATTCTCTATTCTGGATGATGATATTAATTCTTTGCATTTATATGTTGTTAATGATATCAAACATTCTTGTCAAGGATAAAAGGCTTCTCTTTTCACTTCAACAATGCCATAATATTTACTTGAATTAAATCATAGAGACATTAGTAAAATTTTAATGCATTGGTCCAGCGTTTGAATTAAATGTAAAGAGCGGAATTGAACTCATTATATCACGTTGAGATTGGACAGTTACAAGGCAATTTAGTTTCTCACGAATATTCTGGAATAATACTGGTGTGGCGCTAAATTTAGCAATTATTGAATAGAGCTGAATTTATCATGGCAAAACAATGTTGCTAACTCACACAAGGACGTACACGTGTTAGCTTCTTATCACTCGGATAATGGTTGTGAAGTGTTGTATTATGCAAGCATTGAATTGAGAATGTCCCACTTTGTCTTGGACATTCTGGATTTTACGAAAATTCTGTAATCAATTGTACGAAATGTCGAATTAAATTGGAGCAATATGTACAATGTCAGTTGTGGAAAGCATTAATCTTTAATTTAAGAAAATAAATTATCTATTAGCATCACAACGAAAATACTCACATCTGGAATTAAAGCAATACAGATATTTTTCAGCCTAGACGCTTCGTACAGCTTCATAAATATAATTAAAACCAGAAATTAATACATAAATACATACAAAACTGATCAGCAAAGACAGCACTCAATTTAACCATGCAACACAATCCATATAACAAAGAAATAACAACTAAAAGTTTCATTATAAACAATAACTTAAAACTGAATATAATTCATATAATTTGGAAGAGAGGAATCTATGGAAAAGTCTTTAAAAATATAGTAAAATAGTTAACCAAGCATTCACTATCCAACATATATTGACCTAACTTACAAACATTCATACATAACATTAGTAATAAAACTGATAATTCCAAGAAGGAAGACAAACAACATAAAACAGAGGAAATAACATTGCTTAATCATATGAGAAATTTGTTGTTAAAACCTTGATTAAAAATATTGAGACTAATAGTTTGGAAACGAATGTTTGAGTTCAGGATCTCGTCATGTACACCCATGGACTGTCTCACTGGGATTCCATCATGTCACGGCGCGAAGATGGCACATGTCTGGATTCAGGCCATCATGATACATATCTTATCGGTTGTTGACACTTGTCAGCCTTCGATTAACAACAGCGCAGAAGCATAGCGAGCAAGTTCTTTCCTTCCTCCTTTCAGGTCAATCCAGCGCGCGTGAGTGAGCGATTAACATCCCGGTCAGCGTATGCGAACGAACTCCTCAGTCACTGGGTTAATCACTGGCCGGCATGCGCCAGCTATGGACGCGCAAAAAAAACAACTGTTGCTTTGTTGCTGTACGAGGCCAGCTCAAAACGCCTGTTTCACGTGTAGTAGAAGAAATTGTCAACATAACTTTCTTTTAAAAAATGATTAATGACAGACCTAATATCTGATAAGTCATAATCAGATTTTAGGCATGTCCTTAGCGATGCACCAGTCTATTGATATCCTTTTATTAAACGCTGCCGCGGAAAGATAATAGATGTGCCATAGAAATGCACACGGCACTTGCAGCTGACTTGAAGGTTTTGTTAAGCACTGGCGTATACTAATAAGAATATACAAATAACTGGGAGCGATTCAAATAAAACCGCTTTGGCCAATACCCGTCTTCCATAATCAGCAAAGCCTTGTCGCGATAATATATTCAATCACTGATAATGCATGGAGAGTGTGGAAGGTGTTCGACTGCTAAAACGTACAAAGCTACCACGACCATAGTATAGACCACAGCAAGCACCTGCTTCATGATTTTCCTGTAATAATTTTAATGTTCTCTATGGCGGAAAGGAGCTCTTTTGTGCACTACGACCTCTGCTTAATGTATTTATTTGAATAATTGTGATAGTGATAGGATGACACGCAACAGCTAACATCCCAGTATGCCAGAGGCTTAGTGAGATTACTTAACGCCAGGGACAAAAAGCTGGCGCCCCTTAGAGTGCATCTGAGATAATGAATAGGAAATAGTTGTATATTCCTCATTTTGGCGCCCCTGACACATGGTGCCCGGGGACAACTGCCCCCGACCCTCTCCAAGCTAAGCCACTGCAGTAAGCACAACAACAAACGCCTTTATCTAAGTACATAACACGATCGTATGGACCTTATCTGTATTTAATTTGGTGAAACAGTGTTAGTCATTACCCACTATGACTGACAAAGATTTATCATAACTCACAAAAATAAACTTAAAATCTACAAAGCTGCAAACAGAAGTGTGGAGGGCTGGACGATAAAGTAGACGGTACAGTTATAAACAGTATCACTTACTGACCATGAACATCAACCTTCACTATGCAACATTTTCCCACACACTTGTGCACTATATAAGACATCATGCCTTAACAACACCATAACACAAAAGTAGTATTTACTGAGCCACTATAACATTCCAAGAAACAGTTTCATTTGATTTTTTCACAAACCCAACCCTACTCCCTCCCCAGATGAAACTGGATAAAGAATCATAAACGTATGGTTATTCCCAACTCTTCGCCCCCCCCCAACTCAACACATGTCCACGTATTAAAATTGAGTCAATACCACATACACATGACCTTTATTTTATTTTCAGAATTAACACTGTCCAATCTTCACAAATCCACTTACGCGATGTTCGGGACAAACTAAAATTCAGTTTTGGCAATTTCAAGATTATAAAATACTTACCCGCGGACACCTGCAAAATTTAGGAGAGAGACAGGGTGAACGAGAGAGAGAGAGAGAGAGAGAGAGAGAGAGAGAGAGAGAGAGAGAGAGAGAGAGAGATCGTGTTTAGTTCGACATGCATTGTGTTCTGCAAGTTTTATTCTTTGCGATGCGCCACATACATCTATGCCTGTGATTAGCTTTGTTCCGCATTATGTTATTAAACAAATACGGTTTCTTTAAACCATCAATCCTTTCTTTAACAGCATATACTGTCAAATGCTGTGGTTTGCATCCTGAAGTCGATGTCAAGGCTAGTCTCATATCACGTAGACAGATAATGTTAATTATTTTAAACATTCGTCACTGTTGTTTTATTAAGCAGTATAGGATTCGCAACGAGATTCTATAAAGATTCTTTCCCAACACAAAAAAATGATCAAACGATGACATTTATTTTACAAAAATTCAAGCACATCCGTAAACAAGGTAGTATACCTTATATTTAAAAAGTCATGAAACATTCAAAAGGTAAAAAGAATAAACAAAAAAAAATGTAGTCAATTAAAAAAAGGATATAATAAGAGGGAGTAGAGACTAGTTCAGTTTTATTAATTAGAATATTTATTACAAATATAGATATATTCTGAACATTTATAATGGTTCTTGGTATTACCGGCATGTCGGTTTACCAGAGTATTTTTTCGGCAGTTACGTATCACAATACTTTTTCATTGAACCTGTATTATGGTAGTTCTGTTAGCTAGAAAAATTCATAAAATCTCGAGTAATCTTGTTACGAATTTAATGGTATTTTAAATATCTCTTCTCTTTGCACTAAAACATAATTTCAGAATTATTAATGGTTTAAAAAATTAGTTGTATTTTTCACAGATGATTCGGACTATTACAAATACAATTATATTTATGAACCTTGAATCATATGTATTGTACGAGTTACGTATGCCATCGTGGCGGCAGAAAGGGACGTTGTCAAAGATATTCTGATCAAATCCAACTTTTGTAAAAATTTCGGATTGAAAACGGCACTAAGATGTCGTCATTTTAATTTTTTCTTAGTGCATTTTAATGTGCTAAAAACTTATACTCTCTTGTAAGACAAGAATGATTCGAGTATGTCAGGAGAGTAGTAGTTTTTAGTTGACGTTTGCATAACTTGTCTGGTCCACTCAATACTTTCTCATGTGCTGAATCAGCGTGCCTTCTCTGATAAATGTCGAAACCGGACGCTCACATCACCTTCAGATTTTAACCCTTTGTATTACATTAATAGTGGTTCTAGTAAATTATTCGATTCTGTGTCAACACTTCCTATTTGTATCAACCAGCTTTCTAATGTCAGCATCTTTTATAGGGTGAGTGTAGTGTAGATATAATTATCCTTAGTTACAGTGTTCAGAAGACAACGTATACAGCACTGACAAAGTCGCCTACTAAAAAGTACTGGACATTTCATTTCTTTTCGGGGGAGGGGGCTAGGATTTTCTTTCAATCTGAGATATTTTATAAATAATGTAACAAATATAACACGGTGTTAATTTGCTTTAAATCAGAGAAAGATATTCTTCACTTCTGTAGGAGCTGAATATTTTTTTTTAAATTAAAATGTTCCTGCCCCAGGACATAAATTGTTGCTCCCTAATATAATTGAGGTATACCGTAGTACGTATTGTGGTATGTCCAGAAATAATTTTTTTGTGGTACCCTTATCTATACAGAATTTACTTCTTTTCTGAGTTCTACATCCCCTTTTAACAATAAATCTAGAGTTACACAACGTGTGTGTTAACAAATAGAGAGAAAAATCATTGGGAATTAATTAGGGAACAATAGTAAGAAATCATCTTCACTGTCATAGAGATATACTTAAATGGTAGAGTGGATTAAATTCACTCTGTAAAGATCAGGTTTTAGGAACTACATGAGTGTAGTATGTAGAATATTAAGCTGACTTGACTATATCATAAAATGGTAATTGGTCCGTAATTAGATAAATGTTTTCTCAAAGATATAAAAATTGGGAGCTTTCGGAAATCTTCAGGGAGAAAGTCCCAAGGACAAGTTGCACATGGTGGCTAGGAATTCTGACAAAACTAATCAAGTATGGCAGAGATGGGTGTAATGTGTAGAGTTACATACACGATCATGAGATGCCCTTATCTCCTTTATGCAGGAAGTTCGCTTAGTTGGGTACCTGAGTATTTATAATCAAATAATATTTGTATGATTCCTTGTTTGCTTTATTGTGCCATAGCTCTCTAATATCTTCAAATTTATACGTTTTCGGTGCCGACATTGTGCAACAGGTCAATTTTGCCTTCGAAAATGAACACGATCACATTAGACTCGCCACCAAAGTATAAACAGATATAAGCATCTTAAAGCTATAAATTCATATTGTGCTTGGCATACATCATTCATGTACACTGATGAAATCACTAAACATATGTTCTAATCAAGTTTGACTTCAAGACGCCGAAAACCACACCATACAATTTTTTCTATAAAGACTGCATTAATGTGGAATTCCATATTGCTGAGCGTATTTTCTTTCTCAAGCAAGGGATTAATCCAACATAAATACAAAATTCGAAATGGCCACAGTCGGTAGGGTTGTTTTAGTCCTGAATTTCCCTAGAATACAAAATTGAAATTGAAAAAGCAACTTACATTATTGTAAAATAAATTCCCAAATAGTCCTAAACGTTCTATCACAAGTCCAAATGTATGAAGTTCAAATTGAATTCCATTGGTGTTTCACATAAATTCTGATATAGAATGTGTTGATCTGCCTGTTGTCTCGACTGGTTTAATGTGGCAATGGCCTGGAATGTGGTTATGTGTTAACAGTCTTTTCATGTATCTTCCTTGTCTAAATTAATTATATAATTCGAAATAATTATTTTAGCCCAAGAATAGTATCGATCCCTTTGCAATTCCAGTGAATAAAAATTTAAATAAATAAATCCACACAATGTAAAAGCTGGACAACAATACGAATGATTCTGCTTCAGATGTTAAGGCAAGAATAAATAACCCCAATGTAAACCAGACTATATAACCTCATTACCTAGGTTGCAATTATCTTTTTCTGAAAATAATCTGTATATTTAATAGAAAATCTATATTCTATACGTTTAAAAGGTCAGACCAAGATTGAATATTCATGATACCTTAATCATGTTTACAATTAGGAATGATATGTAAATATATAATTTAAAAATCATAGCAAAATAGTATATACGTTATTGTTTACAAACTAAATATCTTTGGTCAGGTACATCATTAACTTCATTATGGACAAATGTATCTTGCGAAATACAAATATACGTAAATAAAATCATTTTCAAAAGACAAATAAACCTAAGAATAACCTCAGTTTTTTGTTTTTGACTTCATAGATATTATCTGTACCAAACTATGTAGTTTGGTATATTGCTTTCATATCAGCAATTGCAGCAATATTACAATTTCGATTGCAATTTTTATGCTTTTATTTAAAATGGAAATATTAATAGACGTCCTCCAACTCAAATTTCATATACAATATTTCCATAATCAAACCTTAAATTTCCCAAGTAACCTATTTCATCACATATTTATCAATGTACCACCTCCAATTTAACGGTATCACTTTAAAAAAAAATGATTTTCACAAATTTCCTGGATGCAAGTATCAGTGTTTATCTTTTAGCTTAATTAAATGAGACAATGGAAAAAATAAACTTCCGTATTCATAAGTTATATAAAATTTTAAATATACGTATTTATATGGATGTTCGAGACTCTCATGTTAGAAGACTTTTCTGAATCTGGTGCGTGATTTAAATGTTATTTGCTATGTCTTTTGCTGTATGTGCAATATGATGTAGATTAATACAACACTGCAGTCAAGTACTACAGTAAATGGACGTTATTTAGATTTATTTTCTTTCTATATTGTGGGAATGTTAAGCATGACAAATAATATATGCATATTAGTTTATAAAAAAAAACTTAAACCTGGGTCATACATTTTTATACTGAAGAAGAAGACCCATAAGATTATATGTGAAAATGGTAATATTATCGATGTCATGAAAGCTGAAATTGTACATTTTATATAGTAAATGACCTGCTTAGCTGGTCAAGCTTTTATCAAGGCACAGGACCGTCCTGACCAGACATTCATTAGAATCCCTGTAATGCTATTGTCGAATGTGGTAATGCAACATACACGACACACATCTGACAGCTAACTATCGTCCGTCTCCTATACATAAGGTTAAATTGCCTGAATACTATTTCCAGTTGCAAAAGTTTTCACCTAACGTGGAGCACATTGTGGCACAGCTTTCTACGCAAAAAAAAGCGATACTTCTATATTGACCAAAATAAAACTTATTTACTTAACACCTTAATTAACAGCATCCTACGGCAAGTCACTAAAACTCCGTATCTTAGCAGCTTATTAAATCATAATTTAAAGTAGAAATAACACATCTTAAAACTCGTTGCAAAAATCGATTTAACATAGGCATTCCTGAGCAGGAATTTCCACTATTGTCCTGGGTGATACGTACGTGTTACGAATATATGCATTTTGTGCTTTCAATACTGGAATGAAGTGTGGATATTTGGGACCCTTACGATAACAGCGATCCTTAAAAATTAGAAAGCGTTCAGCATTAATTAGGAAGACGCATAAAAGGTGACGATAGATCATGTGAGGGCAGATGCATCCCCAGTATTCTGCAAAGACTTCACCCTCCATCTTTGCAACTATGCCAGAAAATTAGCAGGTTGATTTTATTCTGCGAAGTTGCGAGAGATTAGTGTCAGCATTAATAACATTTTTTTAAAAGTCCCAGTTAAGAGTAGACGTTAAATTAAGACCATAAATTAGGAAGATTAATAAGCAATAATTAATACTGAATGACGATCATGAATAGCGATTAAAACATGAATGTAGGACTTTTAAAATATGAAATATAAGTTCTTTGTGAAAACAACATTGGATTGGAGCCTTATGGCTAATTGTGTTTGGCATTACAACCCTTTCCCCAGGTGCGTTTATACCTAAAAGGTGTTTGAACCATACCAGATAGAGACACACCAATGCCAGAGCGGTCCGATTGGGCATCTATAGTGTATAGATAGTAAATTTGCTTTGCACCTAAAGGCCTAAAGTTTGATCCCCGATTCAAAATAAAGTGTTAACCCTCTATATAATAGATGATATTCTCCATTCTCCATCGATTGAATGACTACCCTATACAAACATCTGAGAACTTCCTCATAACATTTCTTTTCTAGTATACAGAATAACTCTGTCTCTTGGACACGGCTAATCACAACAAAATGTAAGAAATCAGAGCCGTTCAGACAAGAAAATTAGTCGCAATAAATGTTTATTTGGGTGAGATACATCGTTTTAGAGAAACGTTTTCTACTATTTGGATTATGGTCAGAAACTAGCCTGTAATAGGACGACAACGTCATTTGAATAACAATCTAATACTGGGGGGGGGCTTTACTTCTAATTTAAATACACGAAATCATTTGTAAAATATATGTCTCAAAGAAATGACACTGAAGTAATATCCAGTATCCTTAATGGTTTAATTATCTACATAGTCATCCTTATTTTTAAACACTTAGATTCTTTCAATTATCAACTAATATATAAAATCGGTGCATACTAGCCCAAAATGATTACAACGCTCATGAAATATGACAGTTAAGTGACAGACTTGGATAGGCCGTTAAACGTTGTGAATAATCGTCATAGCTTCGAAAATAATTAAGATTACCATCGCTTTCTTGGAAGTATATGGATCCAGGAAGGCCTTCCATAGTTTGGGTCTGGTCCGAGCCCAGAACGAACCATGATCATCAATATATGCGGGCTTACACCGTGCTTCTTCATCCATTTCAAACTTCTGCAGCATACTCATCGTGTCCTCATAACTGATGTAATTTACCCAGCAACACTGCTCAATCTTCTTATCATCCAGTCCCCAGTAGTCAATTTCAGCCTTGGCCATAGGTCCGCAAATATCGCTTGGTATGTGTAACTTTCCGATTCGGTAATAGTTAAGAATATGCACAAATATTTGAGGATTCCTGTCGAAATAAAATTCCCGCTTTCCCGAAGCCTTCGCAGTATCAGCTATGGAGTGTAGTCGTGTGTTTGGCCATTTTTGTAAAGTGGATAGTTTTGTCTCGTGCCGCACGCCTCCGACGTTTAGAGTTACGATGTCTTGCGTGTGAGAGTCATATTCGTTGTCGATTTCACCTTCAGTTAAGGCATTCCGTCTATTCTGGGATATTTTTGAGTCCGATGTGATAAACGTTTTGGCAATATCAGATATCTGAATACGAGAACCCTTCCTTGTACCCATTATGAATTTTGAATTCACGATTTAGTTTATATCGCTTATCACGCATTTCTTACATTATGGAATACCACTCGAAATATTTGCACAATGTCATCGTACTACGTATTAATTCAGGATCAACGTCGCCATTGCACCACATATTAATTCAGGTTAAAAGTATCAACACATTGCAATAAAAGGGGAAATAACTTAGCCGTATTATTCAGTGGCTGTGACAGTAAACCGAATTGGAATGGGCACCTGAATAGTCAATTATTTGACAGGTTGTTTTGATATCCAGGCAAGGTTTCATACCTGTAGAGCTTTAACCACCCGCTTTTAAATCATGTATTTTATCGCTTACAGAGGGTTTTAAAAATATTTCATTTTTTAACCATAAGAGAGTAAATTATATTATTTTTTTCTGTCTCGCCCGTTAGTATTACGTTTGTACTAATTTACATATATTAGAAATATGTTCAGTGAAGAGAGAAAAATCGGATCACTTTATTTCATAACAAATATAATATATTCAAAATCGAGAACCTAATGCTATATTTGACATGCTAAACTTAGCAATTTGTTCCCGTCTGTGAAATCGAGTACATAATCTCTGCTGAAGACTTGATATGTTATTATCCCACAAACCTCAAAAGTGTGAATTACATACATGAAGCATTACTTAATGATTCCTACCTTGCGCACACACGCAGGTAACCATATCTAATATTAAATATAGAATACGACACATATCAGCCAAATAACGGTTGTACGAAGAAAAAATAACGGAAGCCGAATAATATAAAAAATGACAATGCCATATGTTGTTTTCTTTTCAGCTCAGTGAACTATTGCTTGTTCGTCCTTGAAGATGACACTTCAATCGATGTTGTTACAACCACAATGTCTTAAACTAAGTAGCAGAAATAAGCGATATCATTCCGTCAAGTTTTGTTAAACTGAACAAAACTTTATATTTCCTTTGAGTACAAAGACAAAATTCAAAAGACACAGAATTAAGACTTAATTGAAAAAAGAAGTCATATCCCTAGTCCAGAAGTATATCATGATTTGAACGAATTCTAAAACTCATAAATGTGACGATGTACCATAGCCTGTCTTGATATCTTACAATGATATAATGCAGAATGTCTTTGAATCATCTCAAAGTAATGTTTTAATCTAGAATGTCAATAAGCACTTTGTAATGCCAATGAATAATTTAAAAAATAATTCTTCTCATATTATAATTTTATACAAATCGAAATGATTCCATCTAGATATCTTAACATTTGAATGAATTCTCTATTTACAAAGTCTATTTATAAACTCTTTATATAAAAATTTTACTTGACCAGCGAAATAATAGATTTTCTGGAAAACCCACTAACTCATAAAGACAGTCGCTTCCATAACCTTCGACCTCATAAATATTTTCAGGTCTTGAACTCAGATTCAAATAAACGTCTTTCTTTTTTAAAAATATGATAATAGTCAGTTAGACCAAATTGTACCCTCAGTCACGGACAATGGTCAAACACACAATATAAAAACACATATATAGCAATACTGTCAATGTATGCAAGTTTGCCTGTAGACATCATAATGGAAAAAATCAAGTATCACTGTAACGATGGCCTTGAATGCTTATATTGATGTCTTAGCACATTATCCTGACATCAGACCGACCAGTTATAACACTAACCTCTTAATGCTGAGCGCCAAACGATGCAGCTATTAGTACCAATTTTGTCTTTGGTATGACTCGGCGGGGCATCCTGGAATCAGAGGTGGACACTGTAACCACGAGACAATACATATATCATAGTTCATTATTGTTGTTGTTGTTTTTATTATTGTTGTTGTAGGGTTGAACGCCTTTTTTCAACACAAGATAAGCTATACATGGCGGTCAGTATAACTGGAAGAACCCTGTAAAATCCCTGGAAGAACAACCGACCGACGAGAAACTCCTGGCAGACTTTCTCACGTACCCACGTTATCCAAGCCAGAGACTCCAACCCAAGCACAGGTGTATATGTATGTATGTATGTATGTATGTATGTATGTATGTATGTATGTATGTATGTATGTATGTATGTATGTATGTATGTATGTATGTATGTATGTATGTATGTATGTATGCAAATGTATGTATGTATGTATGTATGTATGTATGTATGTATGTATGTATGTATGTATGTATGTATGTATGTATGTATGTATGTATGTATGTATGTATGTATGTATGTATGTATGTAAATGTAGAGATGAATACGATGAGAAGTGTGCTAAAGATCTTGGTAGAAAGATAATCGGTAAATTTACTCAAGGTAGTTCATACGGTCATAAACGACATTGTACAAGATTGATTATGGACGATACTGAGTTAGATTTTATAATCAATGATACAACAGAGAAAAACACATTTATAAGCAGAAGTAATGCTTATTTATCGGATGGATCCAAATTAGGTACCATTGTTAGCTATATTGAGGGAGACTCACCGCAGTTTACTCATTTAAGATCTTCAATGCTAGCTTATGTTTCTATAAATCTACTGTCAATGATAAATATATTTCCTCGTTATGTTGTTAGAGTCGCTACGGATTCATTTTATATAAACAAAAAATATAAGGATTTATTAAATCCGTTAATTGGTAACGGTGAGGAGTGGGGGGCATGGAGAATAAAGCAAGAAAATATACTTAGTTATTGTGAATCTGCTGATATTGAAATTGCGGAAATATATTACAGAAATAATAATCAAATATTAGAATCATCTACACCATCTGTGTACGATCCTGTGGCTAGACATAAGACCGTTTATCTTAATGGATGTGGAGGGTCAGGTAAAACAACTCGTGTGATTAAATTATTTATGAACAATAATTCAGATATGATCGTTCTGACACCTACACATAAACTCGCCAGAGAAATAAAGGAACGAGGGGTAAAAGCAAGCACATATCATAGTTTCTTTAGATTTTGTGGAGACACATGGACCCCTGAACGGATGGGTGAAAAATATATACCTAAATATATTATTTGGGACGAGATATGTACGGTGTCGTTAGAAACACTAAAAACATTTCTCGAATGGTTATTAACAAAAAATACTGCTGTGATTATGTGTGGCGATCATGGTCAACCACCGCCCTTTGTTGGACAGTCTCCACATGAATGGTTAAAGAATAATGTGGATTACTATGAAGAGATACATGATGATCATAGAGCAATTGACGAACCATTGAAAGAGTTAAAAAGATTAATCAGACTACAACCAGATAAAATACAATGTGAAATAATGCGTGAAGTAATTCCAGAGACAACTTTTAATGATTTTTTGACTTTATGGAAACCCACTGATTTGATAGTCGCAAGTAGAAAGATAGTTCGTGATGAATTACAGAAGAAATTATTTATGTTACATAAAGAAAAGTTTTCAAATCTACCCATACCATTATGTTATCGCCCAGCAGATACTCGACGACAGAATATTGATGTTGAAATTCCTGGTGAAAGTGTCCGAATACAAAATCTGGTATTGAATGATATTGTTTTGATAGATATAAATTCTGTCGAGAGCGCATTGAGTATGGATAAATCACCGTGGATCTTAGGATACGCTATAACTATTCACTCGTCACAGGGATTAACTATTTCTGATACAAATATATGGATTGTAGATGATCGGATCGAGTGGTCAAACTTAGTTTATCTTGCAGTATCTCGCGTCAGACGAATAACTCAACTACATAGGGTTATTATAGATCACGTGATAACTGAAGAAATTACTAATGACGATGCTGTAATAAAGAAAAAATTAGCGTCTTATAAACAAAGTGACAAAAAAATAAGCGTGACTTTGATATTGATACTGAATTTATTATAACACTAAAACAATCACAGAATAATCACTGTGCAAGTTGTAACGCAATGATGTTATGGCAATACTCGAATAATAATCCACGACAATTTACCGTAGATAGAATTAATAGTGATCTAGGTCATACACGTGCTAATGTGATGTTGACCTGTCTTGAATGTAATCGACGTCGGGGCGCTGGACGTCCTGGTTCTAGTTTACATAAGTGAACGCGGTGGTAATTGTGTATCTGCAGGAATTACTTGCAGTTGTTCACGCACAAATCCACGTTGAGGTGCAGTAGAATCTAGTCTGTATATGGCAGGTCTTCCAGTGGATCTAACCACACTAGAAATTGTATGTGCGGTCACACTCCAAATAGGGTCAGTAGCTCGTCTTTTGCCACCCTCCAATTCCCCTGGTTCGTATAAATATCTCACGATCACATTACCTAATACTGGTTGTTGACTTCGTTGTCCGTATTCATTGCTACGTGGTATATTTTATTTTGTTATTGCATTGGAAGGTTTCATGGAAGTTGCACGAGTAATTTCATTATTTAATGCAGATATCACACTTGGTAACCTTGCAACCCATTCACGAGATCTCTCACCGGATTTAGTAGATATTTCCTTCGCGTATTGATATCCAAATAACCGCTCAGCAAGTGTTCGATTAAATCGTTCAACAATTGCTTGATCACGATGAATTTCAGTATGTCCTCGTCTAATTTTAACGCTATGTTTTTTCATCAAAAGTGATACTGCTCCAAGAAATTCTTTGCCAGGATCAACTTGTAATAATTGTGGCCATCGTAGACTACTACGTTGATAAATTCGCTCAAACGCAGATGCAACTTCAGAGGCTGTCTTTGTTGATAATGGTTCCGTTTCTTTATATCTACTCGCAACATCAACAACAGTCAATGCGTATTTGTACGTGCGTGACTTTCGTCCACGTGTTTTAATAGTATCGTGTGGCAAAAACAAAATATCTGCTTGATGAACTTCGTTAGGAACACTGACATCAAAATGTGCATATTGGATTTTTTTTTGGTGGTGGTAGATAAATTTGCCATATTGCCTGTCGTGCTAACCAATTTGCAGCAACATCACGCGAAACTTTAGCTGCTTTAGTAAGTTTAGTGATAGCTGCTTTACCTCTCCAATACCCTCTAGGGCTATAATAAATAGATTCCATTAAAATAATTATATAATTAATTACCAGCTCCTAGCATTATTTTACTTTTCATCGCTGATTTTACCAGAAAACTGGCGAGTTTTTCTCTGACAGATTTATAAGGTATAGAATTTAATGCATGAATCAATTTCATATCTGCAAGATGCCGCTGCTGCAAATCTTTACTTTTGTATGCAACGTCATGAATATGACATGCTTGATCAATTTTATTTACTGGATACTCCCCTGGTCTTGGTTGATCTTGATCATCAAGTCGGATATCAAGTCTAGTTCCAGGACCACAATAATTATATCCAGGAAGGTGTTTCTCACCAGGATACCTAGACCATGGTAATCCAGGTAATTTTCCTAATGATGCAGCAATATCTCCACCTGTCTTTGAAGTCCCTGAGATAAATTTATATTTTTTCGTGCCACATTTTTTACATTTACCTGTTAATGCACGTCGTTTATTTTTTGTTGTTATTGTTGTCAATCCAATGGTGGGTGTAGATGATCTACATCGAAAACAATATAGACTCATGTTATTAATAATATGGATTCAATAATTGATTTTTCGGCGACACGAAAACAAGAACCAGTAAAACACCATCCAGCATTACCAAATTCGATAAGGATGATTATAATAGGTCCATCTGGATCAGGTAAAACTCAATTATTGTTAAATTTAATATTGAGATGGATGAGATGGAACAAACTATATTTAATAGCACCGTCTGTAGATGATCAGCGTTGTTACGAAGTACTTAAAGATTTTAATGAGAAAGCGAAATCTGTTAATAAAGACGGTGAAGATATTATTGACTTTATCACGGATATAGATGAAGCCCCGTCTGTGGATGACTTAGATGGATTCATTAATAATCTCGTAGTGTACGATGATGTGATGTTGGACAAACAATCTAATCCAGCTAGAATATTTTCTCGAGGTAGACATAAAAATACTGATGTGATTTATGTTACTCAGAGATACACGCAGATACCCAAGGTGATCAGAGATAACTGTAATATTTTGGCTGTATTTAATGGAGTAGATAATTATACTCTACAGAATATTTACTATACTTGGTGTTCAGGGGAAATGGATATGATTAAATTTAACAATTTCTTTTCTAAAGCACAAGCTGTCCCGTTTAGGTTTATAACAATAAATCTACATGATCCAAGATCAAGATATCGTGTTGGTCTAGATAAAATCTTTGGTTAATTTTACTAAGTCAGAACAAAATATATTCTGGTCTGAATAAAATCTTTGGATAGTCTCCCCTTTGACCATCATTTAGATACCCCCCTGACAAAGAAGCAGCAGGGAGGGTGAATGACATCATCTAAGTCGTATTTGGGAAAAAATAGCATGATGACATAGTCAACCTTATGTGGTTTATTAACCATACGGGGTTGATCTTTTTTTCATTCTGTGTAGGAACTCTTTTTTTTCGTTTATGATTCGAGCAAACTTTTGTAGGGTTCACCCTCCCTGCTGCTCGAATCAATATGCATACACACTTCACAAGCAAGCTAACAATAATATTTTCCTTTAATAATTATGTATGATAGTCAAAAGTGACATGTTGCAGTCAATGATGACATGACAGGTTTGATAAAGACAATTCTTCAACAATAATTGATACTCAAAGGAATTCGTGATATGAATATTAATTAGACAAAATAACCGACTTTTATAGTGTATCTTGCATCAACTGGAGGTAAATGCTGTTTTTTTTATTAGTAACGGACCTTAAAAAAAGCATTTAATCAACTGATTGTCGAGAAAGCTTTATAATTTTCTATTTTGATGACTATGCTTGTAAGTGTATCAAACTATTTTGCAATCCATCTCAAATTTGTGCAATCAGCTATAGACATATCTTCATCCCTTATACTTCAAAGATGTTGATAACAAAGAGACCCAACCCCAAGTCGTACTGGTTGTTCATTGGTATTGAGATTTAACAAATGCTCTAAAGCAAAACTTGGATTCACAGCTCCTGATCTTTGATGTCAGTGGATATAAATTTGGTCACTATCCTAATTATTCTTTCAATCTTCTTTATAAACTTCAACGTTCTTTCAAAACTGCTGCAAATACTTCTTAATTTATTTTCTTATTCAATCTGGACTTAAACATGATATGTCAAAACAAAAATTATATGGATAGATTAGAAACACAATCTGATGGAGTATTTACCGATATGGACCTAGATTGGCCCACTACCAACTTCATGCTCATTGGCGTCAATGTCTCTTTAGGTCTACAGTAAATAGTGGAAATGAAGATGACTAAATTAAAGATTGCAAACAGATATTTGCAATTTTGCGTCAAAGAAACTTCTCGTTAGTTGGCAGGGTAATTATAATAAAAAAAATTGAAAAATATCCCCGTTCGTACGCCAGTCTTCTGCACTATCAATTACAGCAGCAGAATTGGAAATAAAACTTAACCATATTTTCCTGCAACTTTTTATGGGGCCGTAATTAGAGAAAAATTAGCCATTGCATTCTAGTAGTTTCGAGGAGGGGGGGGGCTAATTTGATATATACTTATTCCTTTATTGAGAACAATTAGAGAATACAGGATAGAAAAGATTGATGTGAAATGAGAATTGATTGTGGAAATTGTTTAAGTCAGTATATTTAATAACTACAAATTATGTATTGGACCTTAGGGAAACAAAAATTTGAAATTGCTGTAAACACATCAAAAAACAGAGATATCATTTTGGCAGCATAGTAGTTTGAAAGGAAAATACAAAGTCCAAATTAATATTTATCCTACAGCATTTTAAGAGCTTTTGCTGCTACGATATTCTATAAGTACAAACCCTTGGTTGGAGAAGAGTTGAACTCCTTAATCTTTTATTAAATTATTAAGGTAATTTAATCTCAATAAAGATGATGAAGGAAAAAAACTGTTGATTTTTTAAACTACGGATCTTTCATTTCCAAAATTCCAAAATACTGCACACTGGTCAAAAAAAGTATTTTAGGAAGTGATCTACTTGATATTTTGCTTAACTTCGTTATTAATTTCTACATATATTGGATTTACGCTTGCAGATTCAATGTGAAAAATTCTTCCATTCATGCTTTCTGAAAATTGTAGAACGATATAAAATTCTGAAAAGCACACGACTAGATTAAACAAAACGTTTAAATTTCTTCACAAAATGGCGTTAAATCATGACAGATATATTTTCGATCATGAGTTGTATGAATTAAAGGATGACCAATGTTCCATTTCTATCATTCAGTCCGATCATTCTCCTCGGCCACAGATTCATCGACGAACGTGGTAATATAATAATAATATCGTACAATATATTTCTGACATGATGTAATGTAAAATAAGCCAATTATTTGGTTTACATAATATTTTAGCTGTTTTAATAGAGTCATATAACTTTTTTGTGTAAACCTGATGCTGGGGTCGATAGTGACGTTGACTCGTAGAATAGTATTGGTTTTATAAGGAGTAGGGAATAAGGAGACTCTCACTGGATCCTTCTGAATACTGTGGAAGGTGCGATCCATGCATGACGGCTCATTGACCATTCTACAATAGCTGTAGAACCGTGCATAAAATAATGATTAATGATACATACATGTTACGTGTAGATGAAATATACATTATTTATATTTCTTTTTATAAATTCTATAATTTGATCATCTTTGATAATAAAATCATACATTGTTCAAATTTATACATTCTATACATTGATCATCCATTGTGATAGACATGTATGTCAGTCATATGGTTTATGGGTTCTATACGTTGATTCTTATTTGATTGCTCTTGAAGTTATATATTTTGAAGATTTGCATTTAGACGCCATAATTATTAGCTTCCTTTACTGTTGAACTCGGTGCGCATCATTCCGCAAAATGAAGTGTTGGACTTTATGAATATATTAAAAGAAAATAAAAACTCATTCACGAACTTGCTTTCTATCCTCGCTAAATCAAACCCCAAACCGACTTCATCCTGTTATACATTTTGCATACTTGAATGTGAGTGTTCTATACCGTTTCTCTTGTGCAAATCATATTTTGTTCCTAGATTATGAGAGCTCGAAATGATTGATTCAAAGGGGGTCATGAAACTGTGTTCCCAACCCAATAGTCAACGTAATTATAGCATTTATTATAGCAAGATTTCAAAACTGTTCCAGCATTTTATTGTATTTACTCTGAACTATATGTTTTGAAGTAGTAGAGAGAAACATTAACATATCATTCAAAATTATATTATCTGCAGCTACAAATCTTGGGCAAATTTACAGTATTCTAAATGACCCAATCCAGGGTCATGGAAACGTATTTTATCGCACAATAATTATTATTTTGTACTTCAAGGTGCTTTATATGCATAATCTGCAATACCTTGATACTATTACTATTTATGCAAAGGAATATTAAGAATACAATGAGTAACAATACTATATTTTTTAATATACATTTTATATATTTTAAGAGCTTGACCTCTAATGTTTTCTGGTGTAGCAACTAATTGTTATGCTTATTTGAAAAGTTTCATTTTCCAAGGATTAAGTTTTGGGGAGGAGACGATTGTTATTATTAAACGTTTAGAACATTACTTTTAATAAGCTCAATTAAGACATTATTGTAATGTTAAACATTGCTACTAATCTTACTAATATTTGGCCGAGTGGTATAAAGTTCGTACCTGTCATCTCACGTCAACGTGGATAGGGAAGAAAGCTTGCTAAGCATATATTATCATGTGCTGAAAATGGTGCTAAAACCAAAACATCTATTTTTACTTTTATTTTGGACTACTGATTTTTAAAACTGATTAACTAAACACTTCTAATTATGGCTGGAAAGATAAGTTCCGTTTGCACAGATTTATAACAGGTGTTAACGCTGATGCCCACTATAAACATACAACTATATACAAATATCAAGAGACTTGAGCTTCTATTTATTGTAGCATCGACTGTGGTGTACAAGGACATGTACAGTCACATATCGTCTTTAAAGCCTAACGAACAGCGAATGTCATAAACAAAAATTTTATACCATATAATGCGGCGACAGATCAGGGTGAATGCACAGCAATTTGGTCCATGAGCGGGATGACGTTGTAGTAGAGTAAAAGGGTAAATGGTTCCTAATAATATAAATGAAAAGGGGAGAAACTTGCCAGGACGGCATTCCGTAATACTGACTTGTTCAAGTGTCCGTACCAGTAAGCATTCAAGGCTCTACGAATCATTTATCTATTTCTCGCTGAAGTTCAACAAATTCAACAAATAGAGAGTTGTGTTGTTGTACAACAATGTTCCCCATTTAAGCTCCGTCCGCAGATAATCCAGTTGGCAACACTGTTTGTTACAGTGCGGGATAAACATGTATAAATTAAATGAAATTCAGGTGGCTTATTTATTTTGTAAAAAGTTTTTTTTTTATTAAAACAGCACTTATTAGTAGAGGTCATAATCGAAAGTACATAAAATGAAACAAAAGCTGTAACGGTTTGGACAATTGGACTGGACTTGCTTTTAACTATCTCCTCATTAAGAATAGACCATACTTTTTATTTATCTGACTTCATTGATGAGTTTAGAGAATTTGAGACTTTGAAATAAAACTTCCATTAGCCAAACTGGATTGTGACATGTAACAAGTCGATTCACAAGTAGCATATAGTGAACACGGTTACAGTCATATATATTAAAAGTACAAATATATTTAGAAGAAACAAACAATAATTTGATCAAATGATACATAACCATATAAAGCAATACTACAGTCACAAAGACACATACACAGACACACATTAAAGCTATTCCACACTTGAATAAACAATGGATAAGCATACACATTCTTCTACCTAAGTAGATTTTGGAGAAAGATTCCTAAGGGAAGCAACATTGAAACAGAATTATATTGTAAAATATCACTTTTAGGAATCTAATACTTTTCTCAGTTCAAAGTTCTTACGCATATTTGTTGCGTAGTATTTTCCAAATTTACAGAGGTAATAAACTTAAAAATATTTTGTCATTTCCAGTTATTGTTATCTATATATGTAATAATTTACAGAGGTAATAAACTTAAAAACATTTTGTCATTTCCAGTTATTGTTATCTATATATGTAATAATTTACAGAGGTAATAAACTTAAAAATATTTTGTCATTTCCAGTTATTGTTATCTATATATGTAATAATTTACAGAGGTAATAAACTTAAAAATATTTTGTCATTTCCAGTTATTGTTATCTATATATGTAATAACTTACAGAGGTAATAAACTTAAAAATATTTTGTCATTTCCAGTTATTGTTATCTATATATGTAATAACATTTGTGTTTTGTTCCGATTGGGCGGAGAAAGCGAATTTGATATGGCATAGGAATGTCAAGGTCGTCAGGCCCAGAGAAATGTTCCCACTATGTATCAAACACGTTATTTCCATCATCTCGGATCAAAATATTTATGTAATATTTGTAATTTATCACTTATTCCCAAAATATTCACACATTTATTTAAAAGCATTTGGTGCTTAATTAATGATATTGAAAAATACCTAGTGTACATTGTTGGGCCTAGATATATATACAATGCCATTGCGACATCGGTCATTTTCCATTGTAGATATGAATTTACTCTTTAACTTTGAATTTAAAAAAAAAGTTGTATGGGATTTATGAATGGATTCAATCTGAAGTCACAAACAAGCGAATTTTTTCCTTAATTCTTAAATGGTACATATGTTTTGGATCAGTAAATGATTTTTTTCTTATACTCTATTTACTAGATAGACATTTTACTTCATTGTTAGCATATAATAGTCAAAGTGTAAAGTATGTACTCTTGTTGTTTTATGGTGGCTTTCGCAATTAGCAGGTGTTGATTTGAACACTTTGTTGCACACGATTCAATACTTTTCACTTGGATACCTTGTGTTGTTTAAACAGTCTGAGGTCGACAAGTACCTTCATGTTCATGTTGTTGGTCTATTCTCACCGACAACCCCGGCGCTAGTGCCTCAGTCACGGGTGGTTATAGATGTACTTCTTTAATTATGTTTGATAAGTTTATGTTGGAATATACAGGTTTTACAATGAGTTCCTTGGAAGTGGCATTTATCTTTCAAGTTGATTTACACTCTGTGCGACATATACATCAAGTTCCCAACATTAGAACATTATTATATGCCATTGTTAAAATATTTGTTTGGTATTACCGCAATATCACATTTACTCCATTAGCATAACCCGGAACCTAAATGGTGTCTGCTTATTGATTTTTTCTTCCAGTAACCTGATTTAAATTGGAAATTAGTGCATTGTAATAAAGCACTAACTTTAAGAACCGCGATAGCATAGCACTCCAGTATAATTGTACTATGCTCTCTCTCTCTCTCTCTCTCTCTCTCTCTCTCTCTCTCTCTCTCTCTCTCTCTCTCTCTCTCTCTCTCTCTCTCTCTCTCTCTCTCTCTCTCTCACACACACACACACACACACACACACAAAATAAAGGCATACACATATTAATCTATATTTTCTATATCATAAATGGTCAAAGGGTTCATGTCAAAGTTGCATTGCATGTTAAAATTACTAAAGAGAGAAAATGTTAAAATATTACGCATGCTAAACTTCGAATTGAATAACCCTTGATCAGGATTTTTATAAACGCAGAAAGATTAGACTTACCACTTTTAGCTTTAAAAACATAAGCATAACGTTTAGCTGATAGATTTTGCAACTGGGTTAACTCCTGCTGTATCAATGATACACCACGAAATGTATAAATTTCCTTTTCATGAAACATTTATGCAGCGATTGGTATATCATTGATACAACGTACATACTATACATATATTTTATTTATGCCAAATACAAATGTTCATTTCCTATGGGAGATAAACCTGACGATCGTAAACTGTACATTGTACACAACCCCTCGTGTGCGTGTGTATATATACGTCTGTAATACGTGATATATATATATATATATATATATATATATATATATATATATATATATATATATATATATATATATATATATATATAGTTACGTATATGTGATCAAATTGCTTGTGTGTAAGTTTAAAAATTCTTTTATTTCATTTTTGTTTTATTGTATTTTTTTTAAATGAATATTTTTGTCGGAGTCGGGTTTCTTTTTCAGTAATAGGATATATTCTTATAAAATGTTTGTTATTGTTTATCACGAAGAAGTAGTACGTGATAATTATTGTTTTTATTTACCTTAGTTCGTCTTGGGCTGGTAACACTGTCAACACGAATTTGAAATGATTGATCATTATCAGGGAAATATTTTCTTTGCGTGATTTCTAGGTGTAAGCAACGTTTTCTTCCATGAGTGGTTCTTAAGTGGGGACAAATTGGTCTACGTGCCAAACCTAGTATAGTATGAGACCACATGACCAATCTTGTGAGAAATGATATGATATCTGTAGTTTTAAATACGCAATTTTAATATTTAATATTTTTCGGACAGAGTCATTCTAACAACTCGAAGGAATAAGATGCATTTTATTTGTTTTGGTCAGATAGTTTGTTCTTCGTCTGATTTTGGATTTAATAGTTTATTCTCCTAGAAACTCAACAAGTTGACATATTATAAAACTTTTGGAAGATATTCATGGAAATTTATTCAGGAATTATTCGTACACAAAGTATATGATTCAAGTGAGAAATTGTTATTAGCAAATTGGACCACATCTGACGTCATCGCCTCCAATATTTGTACGTCGTCGGGACTCGAACCTGGATTCTATTAAGACTATTTAGTGATATGACTTGTGTTTTCATTCTTAGGATCAAATTTCGTATTATATTCACAAACTGTAAGTCATATTTACCAATTTGTATAGTATTGTCTAGGGAATTATATTGTTCGTTAAAATATATAAAGCTCGTTGGCTTTCAATCTTTTCTTTGTTACTGATTACTAGCCCTTGTCACGTTAAAAAGAAAATTGGGTAGCATGTCTTTGGAATTTGAATTTTAGTTAAATATTTCAGAAATTTGTTTTGAAATTTAAATTCCCCTAGTTCCTACATCCCAAGAACTCTTTCATATTTTTATTTGAAATCTTAAATGAAAACAACAGGCTCTCATTTACAATATGATCAGAGGTGGAAATGTTTCTATGTAGTAATATCTTTCTGAAGCAAAGTTTTCCTTAACGAAATGAAAAATTAAAAAAATGAACCAATATTTGGTGAGGAAAGGTGGTTTTGATAAAAATTGTTTGGCATCAGTCAGTAAGTATATGACCGACGCTGACGTTAAAGTAATAGAAATAAAAATGAAATGTAAAATGGAAGTAGAGTTAAGGAAGCTCGAGCTTCAGAGAGAAGTGGAAGAGAAACAAATGCCGTTGCAAGAGAAGCAATTGCAATTACAATTTTAGGAGAGGGAGAAGGGGAAAGAGAGAGAGGAGAGGGAGAAATATAAACAATTACAATTTGTGGAGATGAAGAAAGAGAGAGCGAGAGGAGAGGGGGAGTACAATTTGAATAAAGGAGACAGAGACAGATGCAAAGAGATAAGAATGAACGTGAATTTTAATTTATAATGAAAGAATTTGAGTTGGCAAGCACGATTACACTTCACCTAAAGATTCAAGTTTTGACATTGCAAAAAAATATTAGGACAGTTCCTCCTTTTAGACAAAAAGTAGACAAATATTTTCCACTTTTTGAAAGAGCTGTTGAAAATTTTAAATGGCCAAGGGATTATAGGACTCAGCTATTACAGTGGTTACTAGTTGGTAAAGCTAGTGATATTTACTATTCCCTGTCAGTACAACAGAGTTCGGATTATGATTTGGTTAAGGAGTGCATATTAAGGGGTTATGTGTTAGACCTGAAGCTTATCGGCAAAACTTCAGAAACTATAAAAGAATAAGCTGGGCAAACTTGGATATTTCGCATTAGGTTTTTGAAGGATAATCACCGAAATCATCTGTTAACATCGAGGCTTATAAGTGAAATTGCTATTAGATAAACAAGCAAAGATATATTGAAAGCTTCTATGCAGAGAGGTAAATTATATAAAGTAGACTGATGACAAGATATTTTCTTATCACACCATGTTTGATACATTTAGGTAACAAAGTTTCAACTACTAGACCAGTCATAATAAATGTGTAGCTGATATTAGATTCTCGATTCCAAGATACGTATGTGTAGACATTTATTTTGTCTACAAATAGGATATTATTATTATATGAGCAGGGAGGAGTAATTGACCAGTGTTTGAGGGTGAAAGTGGAACGCATTCAACCCCATCTTAGCCCTCGCCCTGAACAATGGTCCATCTCAGAAATGCCGGATAAAACCCTGTGGAGGCCCCTGGGTAGTCGAAATCTCGGTCCACCCACCCATCGCAAATTATCTCCTAATACGTCAAGATCAAATCATTTCAATATTATTTTGATCCGTTGTCGCAGGCTCTCTAAAAAGCGTAGGGTCTATAGGCAGGTGCAGTCTTTGCCTATCTGGCAAACCGGCACAGCATCTCATTTCTCTAGCCGGAGGTCCTCCAACAAAAGTGCGGGAAAATCTTACTAGCAAAATAGAAAGCCCTGATCTTCCAAGAGATCTTCCAACCCAAATTCAGTGACAGCGCCTGGGTTAAGAAGGGGGAAGAAAACCAAGCACTCCAATAGAGGCTTCGGTGAAGAATATTGCCCCTGGGCAAGAATATTGCCGCTATCGCCATACACAGAACTGGGATGGGGCTGAGGTTGTAGAAAAAATAGCATTGAAAGAAAGTGAATATTATGTACATTCGGAAATATGTAGCGTACGGCCGTATTAGCCATGCTTTTGGCGACTTGTAAAACAGATGAGCGATGCTGATAGCAGTTTTGATAAGTCATTACTTTCTACCCCGGTTTATAAGCTATAGAAAATGTGAGCCGTAAGACGTGAAGTAGCTATTATTCTTTTAAATGTAAGATAGACAGCCATTGAGATTACAGAGTCGAAATAATATGTATTCCCTGCCAGCCATTACAAAGTACAAAGGTTTACATGCCTAACGATGTACCACGTGTTCACCATCAGGAGGTATTGGTGTATGGGACTAGCTTTAAAAAAAGAAGTTATTTCCCAGAGTCATTTTGCGGTTTAAAAACAAAATTCCAAGGCTAATGCCTTGTGTACAGTCGAGCGATAAAATGACTATGACGCATTTAGCACCTTCTCGCTTGTGTGAATCACCCTTAAATGTGTAATTTATGAATGCCATAGTCTGAATTAAACGTTTGTGCTGATCGAGACATGCATATTTATGACGGCATTTTACCGTAACACTCATAAATATTTTATTTTTTTGTAAAAATTGTATTTGGTATAAAATTGAATGACTGTTCATCTCCATGTAATAGAACATAAATTAAGTACCACATCGTTTATTTTGTATTTTGAAGTCGATAAGGTAGAGTCAACATATATAAATGCAGTTCAAATAATGTGAAACATTCAAAGAAGAAAGTTTAATTGGTTTAAAAGTTTAAACATCAACCAAGAAAGTTAGAAACAGTTATCGAAATTCAACATGTCTGATGAAAAGAAATTGAAGAATGCTGACTCGCTGTGATAGAAAGAGAATGCCTTGCTTCAGTGGATCCATTTTATATCAATGGTAAGTGCTCTTAGTGAACTTATGTGAATGACAAACTTCCCAGATTACTTATACAAACCATTTGTAAGTAGCTGAAATTGAACCTCTTAGATATGCATTTGCAGTTGATCTCGGCTTAGCTTGGGCAACATGTAATCCAAAGAGTATATCTTTGCTTCCTTCCTTGCCTTCTTCCGTCTCACTCAAAACTGTGCGGCGTCCAACACCTCCTCCTCATTTAGAAGATATAAGACGGCAGCACGTTGAAGTTTTCGTTTTGGTCTTAAATATTATGATTAAAAAAGTGTTGGGCAATTCCAAATAGAATGGTCGATAGGGATGTGGCAAGCTGAATAAATAGTGTTTCAATTCAACAGGCTAGCATTGTCGTCTCTTTTTTGTGGGGGGGAGGCACCAGACAATTTGTTAAAAAAATTTAAAAGTATTTCATGTATTTGTGTATTTCCCCAGATCCGGTGTGATGTATCTTTATATATATATATATATATATATATATATATATATATATATATATATATATATATATATATATATATATATATATATAATGTAAAGTTCATTTTTGACGGGGTAGTTATTCCCTAGTGTATCTGAAAGGTTCGTTCATCCGATTAAGTTTCAATTACTTTCTCGGAGTCTCTCCTCTTTTTCAAAGTTGTTGTGACCTTTACGAAGGGTCTCCTAATGTCCTGTGTGTGCTATATGTAATATGTTATAATGTGTGTTTGCTATAAAGTATTTTGTAAGGACGGCAATTTAATCAACTTAGGATATATCCCAAGTTTTCCTATTTCATTTTCTTCATATATATATATATGTATATATATATATATATATATATATATATATATATATATATATATATATATATATATATATATATATATATATATATAAAGAATACAAATCATATGGCGAATAACAGCCCTTTCAAGCGTACTGGATCCTCCAATGGATCACGTGTGTCAGGGATTAATTAAAATAGATGCAATAAACTGACGACGAACAGTACGAAACTAGTAACTAACTAGCCTAAGCGCTTTCGACTCTTAATGAGTCTTTTTCAAAGTCAAAAACAAAACATATATACGACAAACAAATAAACACAAAAACGTTGTGTTTGTAAACCTCTGCATGGCTGTCTCCACATGTGTTAAAACTATAAATACAACCAGCTTGCATAGACTATTTGTGGAAACTGAAAGCGGTGTATAATTCCCTAAAAGTCTATAAGCCAAAGCGACATCTATTTTTACTTTTTGTACATTAATGTAACGCAGATTATATCCCGGATATTTGATTCGATACCGGTTATTCTTATAGTAAAAATTGAAGGATAATAAGAAGATTTAGAAAATGTTAAATTCTACTAGTGCATAGTTTTCTTTTTCTAAACCAAGAAGACTACTTCTTGCTCTATTTTATTTTTTGTGTTTTTGGTGCTCGCTTCTCTTGTCCATTCGTATGTGCTTTTTAACATTTGTTTGCCACAATTCATATTTACCCCTGTATCGTATCAAAAAAAAAATTTTATTCCTAAATTTTCTAGGCACTTCAATTGTCTTGCTTAGGGAGTTGTTCTTATATTTATCCTGTCTATTTCTTGCCGCAAAACTAAACCAATACATGTATAAATCTTCACATGGCATGTTAGGTTTTGATTTTATAACTTTAATACGGTTTAAGATATTCTTTTTTTACTGTAATAGGATTTGTAAGTAATCCCCGTCTCTTTTTGGCTTGTATAATGTATATTTTTGTATATAATGTGTTTTATAACCCCATATATACTTCATTATTTCGTTGTCTAATGTCCCTAATTTTTCTACTTCCATGTCGGTTGACTTAAGTATGTAATTCATGCTTGAATAGAAGTAGGTTTGTGCCACTTGGGCTCGCTCCATTATGTTAAGTGGCGTCTTCTCATATGAAGGTGTACAGCTTACCTAAAGCGTCTGAATAGCCCATATTTCCGTTATTAACCACTCGCCTATTTAACTTGGATTTATATAACATGGTTTTCTAGCCGGTAAGATGACGATTGTTACGACGACGAGTGCAATGCTTAACAGGGTACCGTATATCCTGTGATACCTACAGACTACATTGAGAACTCACTTCGCGGTTTTACCTAGCAAGGCTGTCCATGTATGATGTTTTTACCTTAGTATTGTTACTGCGGCAGGATGTCTTCCACTTTTTATCTTGCCTTCGAAGCGTAAATTCACCTTCATGAATCCCGATCAATCCCGTAAAAGATCTGAAAGTACCCAGTTATCTGCTTTCCAAGCATATAAAAGCTATAGGACAGGGGTGGGCAACCTACGAAACGTATGCCACAAAGTGGCAAGGCAAGAGGTTTTGTGTGACACTCGAAGTGCAACCAAAATTCCCGATTTCGAAGTGTTACTCTCTTAACGGTGGTAAGCGCTTGTTAGTTTTGTAATTAATCCCGACAGTAGTGGTAAAGTAAGTTGCCTACCCTTGTTATAGAGGGATGGCTGAATCGTTAACGTGCGCACTAGTGAAGATGAACGTCTAATCGGTTCCTACTGTAAAGAAAAACTAGCGCTTTTGTCAGCCTACCACTTATGTAACAAATCGAACGCCAAACAAACTGTTATCAATCTACGGTTGCAAAGGGACTGCTTCCCAGTTTTGGACACGTTTGTCTAGAAATATTGGGGACGATTACACAATATGAATTTATCGTCAATGCGGAGGTTAAATACCATACCAGAGTGGTCACTAAGATCCTGCAGGTTGGACAGGCTGCTATGGCTGCGGCCAGAAGCTTGACCTTTACTATTCCAGAAGTTTGACCTAATACCGGTGTCCCCGCATTGTCATACGATGTGGCTGGTGAAAATTGGAACCGCAACCCCATGCAGTTGTAGTAAAATCAAATTAACTTTGTCGTTAGGTACTTAATAACTGTGACATTTTGGCAAGGGACCACCTCACAGCAAAATATATTCTTACACGAGCCGTAATTTTACATCATTTGTAGTATCAACCGTTTGGATGCTGGCGATGATGATGCCCTATTTACGAATGATATTCTAAAGGCGCATGCCTCGTTTGGCATACCTTTGGGACCTCCAGATTTGCACTTAGTGCCTTGAGTTTGTGAGACATCTCGGCTTGGAGCCCTAGAGAGCGTTTCGTTATGCGCTTTTCCGCCTTGATTTAACCAAGTCTATTTCTGCTTTCTGTTCTTGTATGTTATACGATCGTCAAGCTCTGTTAGCTTGCCCGATTGTTCATGAGCTGGTCTCGTTTTGTTTGGAGTACCTTATTCATGTCGAGAATCTCAATGACAGGATATTCACTGTTTTTCTCAAGCTGCTCATCAATTAATGACTTTCTTTTTCTGTTAAGACTGTAGCCATATTATCGGTGACATCATTGGCTTCTTCTGGCTTACCCTACTTCGCCAGTCAACGCATTTAAATTCGGTGAGTTTATATCAGACGACCTTTATATGACAATTGGTGAGTTCGACGACTTTCTTAATGCATTTAATTTTTTAATCCTAGCACGATCTGATAAGCATTAAATTTAATCTCCCTTTCCTAGAGAGCGTAACTGTAGAGTGGAAATTTATTTTATTTAAAATATCAACTGACTTTTGAAAACAAATAAAGTCGTGTGCTTTACTTGGAACACTGTATATTTGTCGACTACCATTGTCACTAATGAAAACTGAACAATGAAAAATGTTCGAGTTTGCCTAAGGGCCCTCAAACGAGTGTACTGAAAGTTGCTACGATGGGCTTTGGGGGAATTTTAAAGTACCTACTGCCGAAAACTTATTGTTAGTTGCTGCTGATAATAATATTTTGGACTGAATATCTGGCGATTTCTCAAATGGAAATGGAGTGCAAAGTCAAATCAAAAATAGCGAGACAAAGTACTTTTGCCGCTACGGAACAAGATATAAAAATTTGTATTTATAGTAAACCAAAATATCCAAACACAGTAAGAAAGACAGTGGGGGTCGTGTTCAGTTTCAGGGAACAATTAGAAATGATTCATACTATGAACAAGATATCTCGCAACAGATGATACATTGTCCTATAATTCAACTCCCCACATCTGTGTTGACACCGGTGGACGATACGTGGGATTGTTGTCACTTGTTTATAATAATTTACAATTTTTATGCATGATGCATTTTCCGGAACACACCTGTATACAGTTTAGACACTTGCCGGTATTCGATAACAGTCACAGCTAGCGCTAAATTAAAATTGGCCACATATCAGAGGATTGTGTCATTCCACGTGAATTTACAAGTAGCCAAACATAGGATTTGATCGGATATAGGATGTTATCATCATCATCAATCCCATAACCCAAGAATTCGTTGGAGCACAGTTGTCTTCATAACCAATTATTTCCATCTTTCCCTATTCTCTACTGGCCTTTGAGAATCTCCGAATCCCACGCCTCTCCAATACATAGTGTTGTCTTCCCACCTCTTTATTGTCTGCCTCTACTTCTGCACCCTCGCACTGTTCCTTGTAAGATTGTTTTGCCAGTCCAGACGATCTTGAGGATGTACATATCGCCAAAGGAGCCACACTGCCAACGGTAGCACAACAGATGCGAGAAATATCGGTAAGTGTATAAAATAAACACCGAAGTGTACCGATAAAACGTGCAACTGATTTGTGCACGTTTAAATAAACAGGCGATTTCAGCCCCTAAACTGCCTGTCAATAGTATTATAGGTGAGGGGCTGATTTATCGGTCTAGTTGCTACAGAGCTATAAATAAATATTTAAAGAACATTAACTATGGCTGCTCCTCAACACACTGTCATAGCAGTATGGGGTTTTACTGCAAGATTTATTTTAATGTGACGATGATTGTAAAATGAACATTGTGCTAACCAGTCCTTCGATATGGCCACTGCAATGGCCATCTTAAAAATTGTGTTTTGGCAACTTATCCTAGATAACTCGTATTAATATTGTTATTTCACAAAAGACTTCATAAAATGTCTTTTTTCCTAAATAATGCCTTGGTTTGTTTGTTAAATCAGCATGGTGCCAATTTTACGCACAGAGGAGCTGGTTTGAAAATATTGTTATTGCTGAAGAATAACAGAGATGGTTTAAACATTCATGAGTTAAAACGAACGTAAAGTGTTATTTTGATATTTCTGAACATTCTTTTGCACATGTAGCATGTCAGATCCTTATAAATCTCGCACAAAATAACAGATCAGATTTTCTGTTCTTCAAATATACCAGTGTAAGAATCTGGATCCACTTGTTTGATAACAGTAGACACAGAGTCTGCCATTTTATTTCACTTTAGTCACTACAACAATTAATCGGTGTAGTAAGACAATATATCTCCCTTAGGCCTCATCCCGCGACGGCGAAAGTTCCGTCTTTGCTCCTCATCAAGTTTGAACAGAATATAAGGAAGTTTCCATCTAATATAAGATATTTGCGTTTTACTACATGATACAAGAATAAGAGCACCACGTATAAAAATGTTTGCACATAATGTAAGGACATCATATAAAGAAGTTTGTACACCATGTGTAATAAGTGTACTTCTTTTATTAATCTCTCTAGATTTATATCTCTCCATATATATATATATATATATATATATATATATATATATATATATATATATATATATATATATATATATATATATGTATGTATGTATGTATGTATGTATGTATGTATGTATGTATGTATGTATGTATGTATGTATGTATGTGTGTGTGTGTGTGTGTGTGTGTGTGTGTGTGTGTGTGTGTGTGTGTGTGTGTGTTTATTAATTTTTCTGGGCTTAATTTAATGTCTTGTATCTTATACACTCGTAATTTGTTCTTTTGTTTCTTCGCTATCTTTTTATATTGCTCTAAGGCTTGGATAAATTTTGATGTATTGTCTTATTTCGAACTCTTCTCTTAGAGGTTAGTTGTATGGAATATTTTTGGCTGATGTTTTATTTTCCCTTAGTTCTTCCCATTTATCAATTAGTTATTTACTTTCTTTATCTTTAAAAGTTCTGTAATAATGGCGATATTTTCTTTGTATAGTCGTTTTCCACTTAAATCGAGGTAAGTTTGAACCATCCCCGTACCCACTTCGTTCTGTTTTTCAATCTTATCATTACATTCACTTCATTATGGCGTGAAATGTTTGTATGAAATATTTTGCACGACTTGATCCTTTGGTTCCAATACCATTTACATAAACTTTATCTTCAATCTTCCTGATAAGTACGTATTTTCTGAGTTCCGTCTAAATTCTCTATGTACATCGCAACAAAAAAATAAATTCAGCGTTGCTCCTATGTTGACCATCAATTGTGACTATCCCTTAATATTCAAGTGTATTAGTCTTCCTTTAAAACTCTCTTTGGTTGATATAAATTCTCACCACCCATATTTGATTTAAAAGATGTTTCTAAATAAAGTTACTTCTCTCATCCTATTTCCATTACTGATGAATTTGTGACTGTAAGTACATTAAATTGTTCCTCTGTTTGTTGAATCATCTTGTCTATTCAATGTGTTTCTTTGAGCAATATTATATAGCATTCTTTTGTTATGTTATTTTCAACTATCTGACTGTTTTGGATCCCATTTATGTTCAGTGACCTAACACGGAAGATTAGTCCTTTGTATCATTGAAGGAGATACTATTAGTTTAAAATTGTTATATGAATTTCCTTTATATATGACTTATGTTACTTTTGTTGATTTGCTTTCTTGCAGATACATTCCTCAAGTGTTAATTTTTTTTTCTTGTTGGCATCAAAATTATCGACAGATACTATCCCGTCGCACTGGGAGTTTATAACTGCTGTCGAAGCATTTCTTCTGCCGTTGTTGCATTCCGTCTTTTTCTTATGGTGACGGTTTGGCGAAATGTTGATGGCTGCCCCTCCCTATCACTTGCGAGTGTTCCTTTCCCAAGGTCACGTGCATTCTTTGTTCATTTCACTGTGTAGGTGAATCCTTTACCCAAGATTCAAGTTCCTCTTCCTTATCTGATGTGTCAGCTACTCCTAATACTTTCCGGAAGGTAGGCTCTTCCAGTATGTAGTAGAGAGCTACATCCTGTTAAGCTAGAATTAAGTTTTCTTTTGTTCTTAAGCTTTGTGTTCCTTTATTTTATAATCCCTCCTTGAATTAATTCGTAGCAATCTCAAAATAATGATTTAGTCCAGAAGTCAATAAGCACCTTGTAATCTCAGTGAATAATTTGACTAAATCAATCCTCTAAAATCGTAACTACACATAACTGAAAGATTCGTTCCACTAAACTGATGTAACGAATGAAGAACCCTAATGTTAGCAACCTTATCTGCATTACCCAAATAATGAAATATGTCAAAAAACAACCTTTCTGAAAACATACATCATCTAAATGAAAAATTACCCCAAATTGTAAACAAATTCTGTTCTGGAATCTTCTAAGGTCAAAATTAATGTTGTGCCTAGAACTCAAAACAAACTGTCATGTAGGGCATATTTTGGACAAAGGTCAATCACACAATACAAATAAAAGATACAGATTTACTACAGATCTGTCCTGGCTGTTATGAGGATGCGAGTTTCTTTCTCAAGAATGAGTGTCAAAGATATTCTGTGAAGAGTTTCTAGTCGTGCGCAAGGAAGACTAATAATTAGATGCATTATTAATGGTCATACGAAGGTGATTAGTTCATTGTGGGTCAGAAAATGTTCATTATCCTTTATATTATCAATAGAGAACTTAAGTATTTAAAAAATACGATTTTCCTGTTTTACTTCATAAAATGTCTATTTTAGAAGAAGTGTTGAATGCAGCAGAAATGTCGTTTACAGATACTTTACGTGTTTGAATGTTATTGTTCTTAATCCTTTGTACTTGTAGTTGATCGGTCGAAGACGTTCAAAGAGAAGTATCATTAGTAAATAACATCCCAAAATAAGTTCAAGTTGTCTGCTATATTGCTAATATAACTACGAAATAGTAAAAAAAAAAAACAACATGGAACTTTGGCTAACACCAGCGGTTACTTGATATCTTATTCATAATGTACTTATATTCGATGGAAAAGCCTCTAGAAGCGGTCTATTTAGTACCATGTAATCCGTGATATAAATTGGCCAGTTATTCCACACGTTTGAAGGTTATTAACTATTTTATCTATTCTCTACCAAAAGCTTTATTCCTTATGTCCATTGTACCCAGAATGACCACCAGTGTTAATCCTACGGACATTTGGAATACTAAAATTTCGATGTTTGCCCAGAGTTAAATACTTCCAAGTTGGCTGCGTAATGTTCTTGCACCCGCAGTGCCCCATCCTCCACCATAACTGCTATTATTCCAATCAAATCACAATATTTCAAAACATTATAATATAGAAAACTTAAGTAACTTTGTATTGTAATGCAAGATATTACATGACCTTTAAATATAAACGTTTGCAAGTTTGCTTCTGCGGGTATTTGTAGAAGGCACGGTCAGGTATAGTTTAGTATGTCAGTCGGAATTATAATTTTATCTTATGAATTTTTTAGAGTTATTATCTGGCCATTTACATGAAATGAAAATTTGTCTACACTTTTGGAAAAATATCCACAACCACAAATGCAAAAAAAAGAAATTCATTAACTGCACAGTACAATGATGTTTTCTTCTAAATTTTGTTCTTGAAAATTAAGTAGAACTATCAAGTGTGAATAACATTTATTTATTATTTTTACAGGAATTGGATGACATATTTTAGAGAAGATTTTGACAGAGTTCCTCAATCAACATTACCTCGATAGTATTGGAAGATGGTGTTGTCCCATATTTCACAACAGACGTAGAGGAAAGAGATAGATGAAATCTTGATAACGTGGACAATTTGAACAATGGCGACGACAAATCCTAGAGTGACGATGAAGTCATTGATATTAGATCTGACGACGTATTCTCTGAAAATGAAATAGAATAAAGGTCAGTTTAAGGCAGTGGGTGATTTTATCAGAAAGGGTTGCCGTTACAGAGAAAATTATATTGCCAGTCAGTACCTAAATCTCATTTATGAATACATGTCAAACGTACGGGAACTGCTAATGGATTAAAAAGAAGCAGTATTTTATCCCCGAGCTAATGGATATACTACCTGGCGGTGAAGAGAGTTGAAGGAATTGTTGCCCAGTTCTTCAAGCTACTGTGTGGCACATGATACTCTGCGTGTTAAAGTTTTGTCGCCTTTCTGCATTAAAACATGGTATCACAGTGTCTTGCATTCAAGAAAACGATGTTGATATTATTCCCAACGAATGATCATAAAACTGTTTAATTATTCTCAGGCTAGTGTTGCTGGATAGAAGAAAAGTTTTTACATCATCTTGTCCATGCTTCGTGCAAATTTTTGTTAAGTTCATTGGTTTCATTGAGCCTTTGTTATAATAATGAAATATTACTTTTGGCATCACAAACTATTTATTGTCTTCATTTGATATTGTCAGCTTGAGATAAAAAGCGACATAAAATTCAGAGACAAATAGATGAATATTAAGAATATAAAACCCATTCCCCAGCTAAACACGGTTAAAAGACGTACGAACCGATAATAAAAGCTGCATCTTACGTATTAAACTAAGTTACCTAAAATTTGTCAGTATTAAATAAATTAGTATCATTTCAGGTCAGGAAATAAGTTTCAATGAGAAATTATCAAAAGCTTCATTTAAGCAGTGTAAATAGTACAATATTTTTTTAACAACACTACCTTAACGTCATGCCATTATATTGTGAAAGCGGCATTAATGGTGTGTCAACCCGTGGGTAAAATAACTAGCATACTGTGGTGTCTTTGATCGATTTGTCCTTGGGCAAGGCTCTTTATCCAATTGCCTCAGCTCTTAGTAACATTTTTGTAGGTCGTACAACGCCAAACCAAATCAAACCATTGTTCGAAAAACCAATGTTTTGTCCATGTATTTCACTGAGAGCAATAGTCTTGTATAGAAGATAAAAGTATATTTTATTCCCCCACAATCTTAATGTATCAATCACCCTAATCCAATCGCCATTGTACGATGTAACCTTTAATGTATTGATATGCAGTTCAACAACAAAATAACAACCAAGAAAAGGGGGTCTTGCAAGCTATAGGTAAAAAAGTGGCACTCTATCAAAATGATCCTTCCAAATTTCAATAAATGAGAAAAACGTAATTAACAACTATAATTTCATCCGCTTATGTTTGGATGCTAATAAACAGAGTCCATATACCGTGATGAAGCGGTGTGTAATAAGTACATTTTCACAGTATATTTCGCTCAAAAAGTCATAAATAAATTTATAATTAACTTTATTTACATCTTTCTTTGTAAAAAAAAAAATATAATCTTTCAAAGCCAAAGTAAGCAGCATATACAACTGAGTAGGAAATAAACTGCTGTATATTACAATTCAGGCCAAGACGCACCAGGGGACACAACCCTACAAATTCGAGTAATCTCTCTTCTAGCACTCGCGGTACAAATGGTATTGAGAAATGGTAACCTTTCTTGAAATGGTTAAATTAGAATATATATGGGTGTGGCTGGACGTGATCGGTTAATAATGAAAGTCCTGGATTAGGGGTTTGAATCCTACCATATGCCTGATCACGTTTTGCTCTTGTTATGTGTCTTTGGACAATGCATTTCATCCCATTTCCAAATTTCTAACTGGTCTTTCATGTCTTGATGTGCTGTTAAACACCAATCTCTCAATGATCAACAGTCCAAGCCAGTAATATAACGTCTATACTTATATTTTGAAGCATACTATATAAGTATAACATGATCCCTTTTAGATGGTCATAGAGCCATTTAAATTATGTAATAGTTTTACTATTTAGTATATACCCCTTGAACAGAATTATCCTGAGAGACGACTTTAGCAATTTAAGAAAAATTTCTTCAAAATAGTTTTGGTTTAATGAGGTTGCTTTAAACCAACAAATTACATCCTGTGATGCTAATAACAAAACAATATAAGTTATAAATACTACAAGATCTGGACAATGATGATATGTATAAATGTAGTTTGGTTTGATGACACAGCAACTAAAAAGTGATTTACTTCCTTGGCATTAGGATTTTTAAAAAAATGCTTTGCCAATGGGCACAGAATGGATCCTAACCCAAGCGCAGACACAATGGTTATTCCAGTGTTATGTACTGCAAGTCAGCAACTGACAGTTTATATCCAATTAACTAAGAAAAAAAAACAATAATACCTATATATGTATATGTGTGTGTGTGTGTGTTCATCTTCCAGTGTTCCTTGCACCTTCTCCACCTATATAATGTTGTCCCTAGTACAAAAAAAGCATGTTATGAGATCTCTTTCAAATGGTCAACATTTTCTTTTATCATTTCTACTTTAACCACATTTTAGATCTCTATTGAAAATCAAGTTATGTGATTAAATTTAATAAATATTCCATTTTTTAAAATAAACCATACTGTCAAGACAACCACATTGGAAAGTAGCAGCTGATAAAATTTATATTTAAAGCATTAAAAGAACACGTTTTTTATCCTATAGAATGTTACATCCAAACGGGACTTGATGTATTGGAGAATTTTGGTATTCTGTTCTGGATTTACTAATGTCCTTTCAAAACAATTTAGAACAAAATATTACCCAACAGTATTTGTATGCTTTTCTTTCGACTTTGTTATGCATGTCACTGTATTTTGTAACTATTGGGTCATGATTTTTTTAAACTTTAATTCAGTTATAAATAGTACAGAATATCTTTAAAGTTTGCTTATATGACCCAAAGCTCTGGACAGTTTAGAATTGCTTTGGATGTATAAAAAGATATTTATGTATCTGTTGACAATTAATAATAATTTTTATAATAAGACTCAAACGTCACCTTTGGCTTAAATTGTCATTGGTGAAGGTGAGTTTTGGCATTTCTATAAGGATTCAGTAACTTTCCATTGGTTGGACTAGGTCACACGAACAGGATAATTCAATGTAAAATTCACTGTTGTATTCTGCCATGTGTGGTCTATGGCAATAGATAGTGTATATTAGAGAGAACCAAGCAATCTGTTTCACTTCCGTTTTGAAGTCATTCACATTTCTTGTGTTCTTGTAATAAGTATGCAGATGTGTTTGATGTTGTTTGACAGTACTTGTAAGAGGATAGAACAATTGATGTACAGAAACCACTATGTCCTTTTGAGATTTGCCATAACCATGACTTACCTTTAGATCCAGAATGTAAAGATTACTTTATTACCCAAGGCCCGACATCCATGTTTGGTCAAGGAACTGAATCTACTTAACTCATTTTACTTTCAGCCATAATGGTCATGAACTTAAGACCATAAAAATGATTAACTTTTGACCCTGAAATTGATTGGGTTCCTCCTTATTCCAAGTACAACCACAAAATTTAGTAGGTGTAAACGGTAGAGAATTTTTTAAACTGAAAACAAAAGGGTTCATTGGTATTATGTATGTGCATACTATCTTCAGTACTAAATTGTCTGTGTGTTTATATTAACAGTTTTAATGTAATGTTTGACAATATAAACAAAAAGTTAAAGAATTGCCATAGAAAGTCTGCATCTTACACCAATGAAAAGCAGGCACTTCTGTTTTATGTAGGATACTGCTGTACAAATAAATCTGAGAGATATTTTTCACACTTTATTGCAAATGTAATGAAGTACATTCAGGTACACTGATGACAAACTGTGCCGGTATGTATGACTATATGAAAACAATGTGCATACCGAACAAAAATTGAAAGTCACAATTACAGAGGTGACCAAATAATAAATAACCCACTTGACCAGCACAGCTAATGTTCCACAATGTAGAAAACACTTCTATACAGAGATGGAGATCTCACAAATCAAACTTAAATGTTCACATGCATGCAGCAAGATGCAACAAATGATTTTAAAATTTTTTATAGCAAACACTCATAATAAATGATTTCTTGTGATTCCTTCATCAACTCTATTACAATAATGCAGCTTGAAATCAATATCCAACACCATCAGCCGACTGACATTTTTTGTCATGGCCCAATTTATAAGAATATAATTTCAAAAAGACAGGACTTCTCACATAACTTTATATTTAGTTTCATGATTTTAAGGTCTCAATTTTCTAAACATCTGGTACAAACAAAACAGTCAAGTAAAATAAATAGATTTAGTTGAGTCTTTCCTATTTTAAAATGTTTAAACAATTAAAAGGTATCCACTATTCTGCTATGAAAAGATTGTTTTCCTAGTGGTGTTTCATCTATCTGAGACAGCTTTTCCCTTCTCAGTTTACTTTTCAAGGATTAGAAAAATCCAAATTTTGGTCAGTGTTATGTTCTGTAAGAATGTATGCTAAATGGCAAACAACAGCAATTAGAATCTGATCCTTTTCATCACAAACCTTTACAAGACTCCAGACCATACCAAAAATTATTCTGACCAATCAAAATGCTGCATATGTTAATTATGAGCAAGATTTCTAAGTTGGGAGTAAACAAAATTTACCCAATATACTGAGCAATGTTTTTATTTTTAACCAATCAAAAATGGAGTCACAAAAAGAAAAGTTCTTTGAAATGGGCTGACAAAAAATAATGCCAATCAGTCTCTCAAGTTTCATGATTTCTGTGTATCTTATTGCTCTGGCAGACTGGGGTCTACACTGTTAGCTTAAAATAATAACAAAAACAGTATAAACTCTAACCTACCTATACAAAATTTCTCATCCATTACTATTGTGTGCATATTATAAAACAGCAAATAGTCATTGAATAGATAAAATTTACATCTAACTTAAGTTGGAAGAGATGATGTATCACCTTTGCCTGAACTTTAAAAAAAAAATGCACTTTTTGCAGCCTGTCTACTTCTGAGTAGATATTCAATACAGCATTGTTTTGCTTTTTTTTCCCTCCAGTAATATTTTCTTCTATTCCACTGTTCATTGCATTCTACAACAAATTCCAAAACCTACCAGTTTCACTACTAAAAACAAACTATGCTTCCACTACACTATAGGATTTAGATAAAGAACACTCTTTGCTAAGAAATATAAATACTTTCTACACATTCATTTCATTCTTACTGTTAATGACTTACATTAATTTCCATGGTTTCAGGGTGATGTCTGTACTTCAGACTCCCAAAGATACACATATTTTTACTAGCATGCATACAAAGCTATGGCACATAACAAGTCTCTAAATTTATCCCACCCTATCTGCTTTTTAATTTACCCATTTGTGATACATATGCATGGCTCTCATTTTAATGTCAGAAACTTTGGAAGAAAGGTCACAATTACCCACTTTCTTTGGTCTTTATAAAACATTTTGGTTATTTAAATATACAGCTATTTTGTTGCTTTATTACAGAGTACACAATGCTGAAGCAAAAGGCTAAGACCTTTGACTAGAATTACTAAATATTGACAATCCTATTAGACTGTCCTTTAGCATAAGTAGTCAAATATTTCTCCAATGTCTTCTGTAAAGCTCATGAAAATGTGACATCATCAAAAATGAAATGTTTAAATTATCCAAGTTTTTCAAAATATATTCACCAAGTTGAAATAAACATTTTTTGCTTGTTACAAGATACTTTAAAATGGGAACCGTGAAATTAAGTTTTTACATATACACTGTATTTGAATTAGCATGCTTAGTGATTAGGCCATTTGTCCTAGATGCTGGCAGTATATACAGCCATAACACAACAAACCAAACTAAACCATTGTTATTTCAATATTCTATGACATGGCACCACAGACAATTACATTTCTGAAAAGAGGTGGGCAGGGTGGGAATAATAAAATTCCTTTAATGTGTGTTGGAATAGCCAAAGCTAAATCCGTTTTCAGATTAACAAACATACATTGCTTGTTGTGTGTCAAAAATTAGTTTGCAGTAGATCTGCCAATGCAAACCCAATAAAACTAAATTTGTGACAGCATACCCACCAAATCAAGTTTGTTAATGTCAATAACACTGTTCATTGTTGTTGTTGTTGTTGTTGTGCTTAACGCCATTTTTCAGCACACGATAGGCTATTCATGGCAGCCAGTATTAATGGTGGAGGAAGAAACCACCTACCCATGAGAAGCTACTGGCAAGCTTTCTTACATATCCACATTTGCCAAATCCTAGACTGGAACAGAGGTGAGATGGCAGTGATCCATAACGGATATCCCTTTAGACCACTGGCCACTCGGGGCCCCCAATAACACTGTTCATAACAAAGCCCCAAGCAGATACACCAATGATGACAACCAACCGATATGGCTGAATATTCTACTCGACAGAAAACAGCAAAAGGGAAATAATGAGACAAGGATATTTTATGTGAATAGCCTTTATTAATACTTAAAACGTACCAAAGAAATACAATCTGATAACCAGTTGCAGGTTTCACTAAAATTACACAACTTTATCCTCAAATTGAGATTGTACATCATCTTGCTTAGGGCAATATTATTGTGAGAGGCAGAAACAGGACAAAAGATTTAGTTTTAAAATGTAACCCAATTTTGAGGGGAACAAAAGATGAGGAATTAAAACTTGAGGAAATCTTTAAAATTTACATCAACAGGAAAGAATCCTTTAGGAAAAATTCCAGATTTAACAATGTATTTTAATCCCTAATACTCACAACCATGCAATTCAAGATTCTCCATTGATGGAAGACATTTTAGGATGTTTAGAGAAATAGGGACCAAATATTTGGATGTAGCTTAAGTCACATTATGCAAAAAGTTCACACTTGAATTGCATTTATACTTTTTATATCTTGTCCACTCAGGTATAATTCCCATGTCAATACACTGAGTACTGACCAAACTTTTCATGGGGTTTTAAAATCTTAGAGGAACAAATGCCCAAGATTCTGATCGGACTGGGCATCATATAATGGCTTGTATGAGTCTCTTCAGACTGGCAGGTATCATACTACAGTGTATCAGAAAGCTCACTTTTTTACCAGCCATGTATTAAATTGAAAAGTACACAACTATGACATTGAACATCAAAAGTTTTACAACTGTTCTAGGGTTTGGACTGTCAGGCATATGAACAACAAAAAAGTGGTTTCTATGTAAAATATCTGTAATGTCAGATTTGAGAAAAATTACCTCTTTTCAATTATAAATTCTAACGATCCAATATGACAAAACTTAAAAAGGCCACATGAGCAATTTCTTTTAAAATTTTGCTGTTATGCCTGGGGTGGAGAGCAGTTCAGAACAGTAACAATCATAAAAAGAACGGCTGAGTTTGACATCTGACCTTACAGTTTATACTTTTATAAGCATTTCTCAATACTATATTGTACATCAGAACTCCGATTCTCAAGAGACACTATTCACCAAACGTTTGCTAGTTTGAAGCAGTTTAGGTCAATATAAAGACCACATACACACCTTGATATTGTACGATAGTAGACTTTAACTTCTACTTAATAAGGTCCAGTTTTCTTCAGGGTATCCCTCTACCAAAACACCATACAGTGTTAGCATTAACCATACTATATATTGCATTTGGAAAAAACACCTGTACATGGAATGAAAAGGAAAACCTTTAAACCACTCTGATCTGCTGAAACTGTTTTTTTTTTAAGGATAAATACTAGTTTTCATACAATTACATAATTACATACATCATTTAAGTACAGTTTCTTTTACAAATCTAATGAATGAGAAAATAAATAATACGAGAATTTAGCTTTTTCAATGCATTGGAGAATAGGCAACTACACAAGCTCAGAATCTGATTTTAGCCAATCTCTAAAAAGAACAAAAAGTCTGACCTATTTTTAAAATAGGCATTTGAAGAAAACATGGGTACAATTCACAATACTGTATTCTTCCATCTATGCCTGTATTTAATATCCACATTATCCATAAGTTAAGAAAAACATTCCTTGAGATAAATCACAGAATATATACACCACTGAACTTGGCAATGGAATGACAAAGATCATTAATATTTCTATACAAAACTCTTTACGACAATGATGAATGTTAATATTACAATACATATTCATTTGCAGGTTTAGTCCAAGTGCAAACTGCACAGACTTAAATCTGCCATCGTGTAACATGCCAGTAGATCTGGGTCTATGCAATTTGTTAGAAATAATCAGTACAACAAACATGGACCCTGATTTGATGACACATTAAGTAACAGAAGATCAAGGTCTATATTGTTTTGTAGTTGGACTTAAATGCAAGTATATACGGTATACATAAGAAAATGCAATTTTTTTTTACAGATTTTCAAGAACTACATCACTAAAAAGATACACTCCTAAAACATACATTGCACAGTAAGTCCTAAACTAACAGGAGTATACATTTGCAACAAGAAACAAAAAAAAAATCTACATGGCCAGATATGCATAATCATTAAAAAGATATTATTTGAACTTGAGAGATTAAATTTTAAGTTTTGCTCAACATAAATCACTGAGACACTTCGACCTTTAATAAACATAAATTATTAAATGTACCTTCTACTTGACAAGTACTGGTAAAGTTTGACCTGAACAGTAGCATGTACTATGATACTTTATACTCAACATCAGAGGTGATACAAGCTAAAATTACCCCACTTTCCTATGTATAAATTTGCGGAGTTATCAATTTGTAAATGTAGAATATACTATTTTTCAATATTTCATTAAAAACAAATTGCATGTTTCTATTTTTTGTGTATAAAATTGTACATAAAACAAATTGTGCTTCAAATTGTGAGAAGCTGAAGTTTCAAACAATAGGGCTCATATTTGCTAAACTAATATTTGGATTTGTTTTGCTTTTTTCTTGCAAATTCTCATTTAATACTCCACACTAAACAAATCACAATCAGCTGAATTACAATAGCATTTTACATTTCAAAAATGTACCTTTTCTGTAATAGTATATCTACAGCCACACCTAACTTCAATTTTTCTTTGGAACAAACATTCATACTTCAATTGTGAATAAGCTCACCATGTCCTGGAGAAGCTGGTCTTTATATAAATGTACAAAAGTAGCATTACAAAAAAAAACAAAATACATGTTACAAAATGCTTGATCATCGCATAAGATGGCAGTGGGCAATTTTACTAAGGAATGATAAAGTTGAAGCATTTTAAAAACCATAATTAACACCACATTATTTCATGCATGTGTTTTTAAACACATTTACCAATCTTAACTTCATTCACATTTTCAAAACTCGTTTGCTTCAAATATTTTATCTCAGATATCAGAATACCTCGGCTTCCAAATATACTATAAAAACGTTCAAACTGAACCTTTGTCTCCAAAAGTTGCAAAAATATATCATTGCTTCTTCAAATTCTACAAATTTGTCCGTATCCAAAAACAACCCTTTCATTATCAAAATTAAGGGGTTAAAGAGGTATCAAATTTTATTCAGTTCTATCCATCAAGATATTTAACAAAATTGTCATACTAAACACATAGATGGGCATGCTAATAATGTGAAATTCGATCTTAAGGTACATTTAAACATAAGCTCTTAAGACAAAGCATGCGTGTTTAAGAAAAATTACTATAAACAGTAACTTTTATCTCCTTTTATCTTCTTTGTTCACGTGTTATTTTACTTTTAGAGCTAGTTGTTTTGGGTTTAATACCATTGGTCAGCACAATCTAGGTTATATATGATATGGTGGCCAGTTTGACTGGTTGATGAAGAACCCATGAAAACCTCTAATCCACAAGAAGCTTCTGGCAAGCTTTCTCACATACCCATGCTAGCCAAAGCAAAGGCTAGAATCCACACAGAGGTGAGATGGCAGTGAGCTCTTTAGGCCACTCACCCACCTGATGACCCTCATAACATAACATCAGCACATGAAAGGTTATGTTATGTCCAGGCAATAAGAATAAAGTGTCTTGCCCTGAAACAAATGATGGGATCTGGTATGGCATGCTTACCAATGACTAAGGCAAATGAGTCAAGTGGCTTGCCTAAGGCAAATAGTAGCCAACCAGGGCTGATTAGATGGTAAGAGCTGAATATGCACCCTTGTGGTTTAAAAAATATTTGAATGTTTCCAATTGAATAAAGTAATATGCAAGATGAATTCTAATCAGAAATAGCAAAGCCCAGTATTAAAAAACAATTATACAATGAGATATTCTTATGCTGTTAACATTTCATGGTTTCCAATTTGGAATAAATAATTTTTTACATCACATAGTTCACAATACCTTATGTCTAACATGGCCTTTACGCATGTTTAACATGCAGCAAGCAATTATTGTAAATACATTTCCATCCATACCAATTTAATACATATTTTTGCACTTTTTCTCCAACATAAATATTTCTTGTACAAACCATTTTATATTAATTCATACTGTACACTTAAAATTAACATCATTTCACAAGTTTCAATTTAGAACTATAATCGCTCATGGAAAATCATGTTCTTGTAGCAAATAACTATAAGTTCCATTTTTAAAAAAAAACATACTTAATATAAGCAATAAATCCAGACACGTTTCCAGCATCTTCCTTATAAATATGAAGACGAGGGACATTCCATGTATTTTATTATCATTCATAATTTAGATTTACTCCATAAAGAAGTACAACCATCTATCTGTAATTGATATACAGACAACAGAGCCAGAGATTAAAAAATCTGCTTGAGATTTATACTCTTCATTATCAATCAAAAACAAAATCCCAAGCTCAACTGATATTGTAAAATCATAAATATTCATGGGATAACATTTTATGGTATTGGAGTTAACTTGACATTTCACAGAGGTGAAATTTCAGTGTCACTCTGTTTATAATATAATATAATATAATATTGTTATACAACAATGATATCTTCTGTGGTGGATTGAATTTAATGAAAATAGCAAAAACATTCCACCAATAATTCTGATTTTACACTATGATTCCTTTTCAAATACTGGATTTCTTTGCATACAATGAAGACACGGCTGTGAATTACACTAACCCAGTCAGACATTGTAAAGTGTGCATTCAGATCAGTCTCAATGCCGTTTGTAATATTTACTAATAAAATTAGCAGAATAAATTCAGCAAAGATCTAATGTGTTGAAAGATCTAAGTATGCACTGTTTGCAGTCTGGCATGCATCAAACACATGTACATGTATTGGTCATATCCCATAAAAGTGTATATTAAGGGTTCATATTTTTTTGTATTATAACAATACTGAGAATATACAAGTATTAATATCTATTCAAGTAAAATATCAAACAAAATAAAAATGTATAAAAATCCTAAAACCTCATGATCACAAAAACAGACAAAAGATCTTGCATCTAAAAGTTTGGAGATCGATGTCTTTAATGTCTTTGAGAATAAAAGTTGCACAAATAACAGTGCTATTTGCATGCCTATTACCACCTGTATGTCATGGAATATTTTGAATCTTGCATTTGTAAAGTCAGCTTATCAAATGTTACAACAAATCCGACAATTTTGGTTCTTAAAACTTTATCCAAACAAAATTTAGCATATATTTTAGTCGGACTTTGCTTATATTTTTTATTTACTATCAAACAAAGATCCAGAGTATTGAATTAGACATGGTTAAAGTCCGACTGATGGACTAAGTCATTTGCATTTAATTATATGAAATTAAAGACTACTTTATGCTCATGCAATTATATGCCAATATTTTGTAGTCACATGATTCAATTTCCTTTATAGCATTTCTCTCATTACATTACACGCAAGAGCTAACCCTATCATGTTTTTTTATTAGTTTTATCTCTGACCCCAGAGATAGCCATTACATTAACTTAATTAAGCTTAAAGCCAATGACAATATGTGTATGCTTTTATGGCAAAACAGTGCAAGTATGCTTTCCTGTGCCAAGGCAATTGGAATAAAGTGCCATGACAAAGAAAACATCACAATAGCTAACCTGAGCATATCTATTGGTAGGATTTGCAACTGAACCGTGAGGTCCCAGGTCAGGTAGAGTAACCACTAAGAAAAATGCAGTTACTGCCATATTAGTCACATCCCACAGGGAGATTTTAATACAAATTAGCAGAAATGTCAGCACCGAGTGTTTCCATAATATCAAGATTTAGTTTAAATTTGAAAATCATCCTCATTTCCATCAAAGTGACTCAGTCTGGGACAGAAGAGGTGACTGAATACTGTTTGTTAATATTTACTCATCCCAAACTTGATGTTATCTTTTTGACACACTGTACAAAAAAATTAACTGAGATATTACTAATGAGATTTGTGTGTGCCTTCAAAAAAGACCAAACTCAACAGACATGTCAATTACATATCTGCTAGGAAAGGGCAGCTAAAGACATTAATTAAAGAAATAATTAGCTAAGAAAAGCAGACCCACATTAAAAAACATGTACAGTACTGATAATCATTGACAGAAATCTGAATGTTTTCCCCATAAATAATATTTCCTGAGCAATATTTTTTTTTTCAAGAAATAAAATGATATCACTATTTCCATGCTACATAAGCATAACAAGGACCTTCTTGTTGAAGTAGAGTGATAAAATACAAATCTGATGAAATTTTACAAAAAATACCCCTCGTTTTAGGCATATCTAAACATACTGAAAATTTCCACATGATATCGAATATGGCCTAGTGGGTGACACTATGTCATGGGTCATTTCTGGTAAGCAGTGAAATAAAAAAAAAAAACTTTCAACAACGATTGAGCATAACAATGTTCCTGAGCCATAGCAAAGGCTGTTGAAATTCCAGACTGTAAACATATTGAAACTTTACACATCAGAAATCCAATTTTATTTTTCCTAAGGCTAAATAAATACTGACATGTCAGTATGAATGGTATAAATAAGAATTAATATTTAAGAGAAACCCACAAGATATATATTAGAAACACAGAGAATGAAAATATTACATTGAATTATTACAAACATACTCTTAACATTTCATACTGTATAAATTACACTCATCAAGCAATCCGGGGGAAAAAAATGCATTTACTTTGCAATTTTTTTTTCTTTTGCATGATTATTGTTACCTTATTTTCATAAATCTAAAACATGAAAACTTACTGGCACAATTCACAGGACTGCAAATGATTTGTGCTTTTCCATATTGTGACTGCATATCAAAGCACCATAAGGAAAGTTTAAAAGTTTTAGTGTCATTTTCATTCAACTGTACATTATAACTGAACAAATGCCAATACAAATATAACTGTACATGGCATACCAAAATAATTACATGCTGTACAAATTCATCACCAACAAATTACCAGTATGCCTATAATATTCAAAATCTTAAGTAAACAAAATTTCACACTATTTGTATGAAATATTTATGGCACTTTTACATTCTTGAAGTGGAAACTACATGAAAAATGATGAAATATAAATTTTTAAGGAACAAATTTGGACTTTTGAGTTTGATATTTGCATCACAATCCAGAATGTATTCACAGGATGAAGGCTGGATTTAAATTTGATTGCACGAATGTATTTTCCTGTCTATGAAATCTTATTTCCAGATCTAATGTAATCAACAAAGAAATGCATAGTTGCATTTTCTGCATCTTCGTTCAAATGAGGTATCAATAATATTGATTGCTGTATCATTCGGGCTTCCTGTTAAATCCAAGATGGCTGTTGCTCCTTTTGTTCGGAATATTTACTTCATTCAAAATGCAAAAATATCTGATCCAACATTCACCTTTCGAAAAAGACTCGCTTGTATTCAAACAAACAATCCACATCTGATGGAAAATTTTCTGCACTTTCTTTGGAAGACAACACTGACTTTGAAGACAATGCAAACTGTGGTCTCACTGAAGGTAAAGATGACCCAATGAAAATTCTTGCTAATGATGATGAAAAGGATGAAGACACTGAATGCGTTCATCATGGAATTTTTTTCTTGAGCTGCAAGTTCCCTTCTGGAAAGTTGGAACCACAAGCTTGGAAATAGAAGTTATTTTGGTCCTCCTTTTGGCTCAAAGCTGAATCGTCGATGCATATTCTTTTTTCTCTACTCCCAGACATGAGGCGAGGGAGGAAGTTCCGAGGGTTGTGCTACCTGAGAGCTTCAAAAGGAAAACACAGCAATGTCAGTAGTTGTGTTTGGAGATCTTGATACAAGTGTTCCTTTAACAATGATATTTACAGGGAAAACTGTACCAAAAAATATCTAAACTTGTTAGTAACGTTTCTTTTAAACATTCACAAATGTTGTGCCAAACATTGCATCTCATCCAAGTCAATTCAATGGTTTATCACCCCCCTACTCCATCTGAATCTGCTAATCTTTAACTGAAACCTTAAATATAGAATGTCACCATGGATACTGTCCCTGTTCAAGCTACTGTAAACATGATACCCATGTCCCACCATATACGTGAAACAAACAGTAATAAAAACAGATATTATAACTTGCAATAACACATACTCTAGCTGCAATATTAAGCATATATAAAATTATTGAACACCTATAAAGTTAATACACAATAACATTCTCCAATTGAACACAAAGCATTTTTATTACATGCTGTTGCTAAGCATATATCCATTTATACCTGCAAACTAGCTTTCCAGGCTATCCATTTCATTAGCCTTAATAAATTTAAGCCATGATATTATATCTCAAGTACATAAAAGCTGACAGATCAAAGAATACAGAAACAACACCCACAGAACTCTCTATTAATGAACCAGAGTGTCTGGTATGTCTCCTTTATTTGGTGAAGTAGAATCACTTGGTTTTTTTTCAAAAAGTTACAATGAGTAGTATGGTAAGTACAACATCCAAATTTTTTTGGGAGAAGTTCTCAGCACCTGAGTGTATAATAAATGCCAATAGCAGGAATTCAAGCATCAATATACATGGATTTCAATATGATGCTGATAATTCAACCAAAAGTATAGAATGTAATTTGTTAATGCATTCAAATTACACAAATTGATATAATGTTAAGCTTTTAGTCCAAACTGTCTGCAAACTGCTTCTGCCATTATGTGCAGTACATATTAGATGATGGCACATTTCATCATATTAATTTTTCTAAAAGTTTTAAGTTCTGTGCACCTGATCAATGAATATTTATATGATCCAGCTTTCATTGACGTATCTTTCTTCATTTCCTATCTATTTTTATCAACCATATTCACTGCCAATTTGTTCGGCAATCCACGCTTAAAATTATTTAATTATGGTTAACAGTATGCCATCCAAAACATATTGGCATACATTCATTCCACTGAAAGAAACTGAGCCAAATGCAAAAGTTTCACCTAATCATGGCAGTGTGAAAACCAAATCACTATGACCTACTCTCACCCAACAAGATAAATTTCATTATAAGATATACACAAATGACATAGAGTTAAATGCAAAACCTTAATAAAATTACTGAAGCATGAAATGTAGGTCAAAGTTGGAAAAAAATACAGACAGTAGTGGACAAGAACTGTAACTGTTAAAGAACTCATAAATCAGATGCTTTTGCAAAAGTGATCCTTTCACAATTGAATAATGACCTTAATCTAGTGTGTAAACGGAAAGATGACCAAACATAACTCCTATCTTGCAACAAACATTCTATCTCTTTAAATTATAATTATGCAAAACTTCAAGTGTGAAATATTCACTGTTAATTTTTTAACGATTCTGCTTGATCAGAATGGTTGGCATCTCTGTGCTAAAGGTGACATGAAGAAGCTTACTTTGCGAATGATTTGAATGATACGGAGTTAGGATTAAGGCAAAGAGGCACTCGGTTTCCTTTCTGCTTCTCCAATATAAACTTGTGTAGTTTTTCTGAAAGAAAAATTGAAGGAGTATTAATTCTAAGATAATGATCCGCCATAACAGGTACACAAAACTTAGTGGAAAAACTCTCTTCCAAGTCATTATTTAAAAAGAAGGTATGGATATTGACCTAAACAGTAGGTACAAGTAAGAAAAGTACAATGACCATGGAAGTGTACTTGCCCAAAGTGAATATAAGTAATTAAGTAAAAATCACTTTCAAAAAGCATATTTCCTCAGGGATTGTGCTGGGCTTCACCAATGTCACAAACTGCAACTGTTTTTTCCTTATTGGCAACAAAATACACCATCTGGTGATCATTTTGGTGACAACAATTTTAGCTGTTAAAAATCATATAGTCTTGGGTTTAAGATTGTGAAATTCAAAGGCACCATGTCAGGGAGCCGCAATCTTGGATATAAAGTTGCACTCGCATCTTTTGTTTCATAAATGAATCCATTGTTCATATTAACAAATCACTCTAACATTGCATTGCTATATCATAATCTGCTTATGCTGACAATTGGCCTCAGACCTGCTAACCCTGAAGAGTCTGTCTCAGTAAGGCAGTTGATTTTTTCTGTATGTTTGACCAGTTTTCATTCTTCAGTGTTGATTAACACTTGTTAAGAGGCTTTTTTTTCCTTTTAGTCTTAAACATGCATCGCATGCTGAATGCCATTTTTAAACAAATTTTATAATCAACAGTTGGATCATGCAGATGCTTCACATAAGCAAATAGTAGCAGTTTAAAGTGTCTGAGGTTCTGCTGTAAAGTTAGTCTGGTTCCCTGACGAATTTCACTAATTCTAATACGAAACATGGATCTAAACGAAACACGGAGAAAAAATTCCAGATTTTTCGACAATGATCATTTTTTCATAGTTTTTGCTTTTATGCCTTAGGTGAGTATTTTAAGGGTAATTTTCATAAAACTTACGGCAAAATCGTAGAAATGGCAGGTCTGTGACCTTAGTACTCTGTGCTGTAATATAACCCAAATGTTGATTTTACCTGACTAGCTTCAATTGACCACCTTTGATTGTGAAAACTGAATGACTACAATTTACCAGACAATATCATTTTTTTTTTTCCTTTTTGAAAAATGTACCAGAACAAGTTTTGCTGAAACTTCAAAGAGAATGCATTACCTTTGAAACATCAATCATTCTGTATGTATGTATGTATATATATATATATATATATATATATATATATATATATATATATATATATATATATATATATATATATACACTAAGCAAATGAAATAAAAATTCTCTGTCAATGCTTTAGAATTATTTGATGCTGCAGCATCAGTAACAAACAGGCATTTGTTTGGTCCTTTAAAATGCCTTTAGCAGCACCTTGAGTAATGCATGAACCTTCATCAAGGCAAGCCGAAGACCTTTGCGCAAAGAAAGTTGGCAACAAACTAAAAGCATTGTTTTTTAGTTCATAGTGAATGGAACATATTAATTGTGCCGTGAATGTTTCCTGCTTGCATAGTGAATGAAACATATTTATTGTGCCGTGAATGTTTCCTGCTTGCAACAAAAAAGTTCATGCTTACAATCACTACCAAAGACGATTTAAAACCCAAATTTAAGTTTCAAAACTTTTAAATAATAGATATTTGGCTGTTAAGTTAGATGAAGGTTTGCCATCATGCAAGGATGTGAAACTTTCTAATTCATCACTTTTATTCCCCTATCAACAGCCTCATATCCTTGGTAGATTCGGCATCATGGTAGAAGTGTCCGACTGACCAAAATCTTGGCTAATTCAAGTACATGTACATGTTGCATATAAACAATTATAAAACCAAATGCTACCAGGATAAAAAATATCAGAGTGAATTGTTTCAGGAAGGGTTTTTGATGACAATGTGATATACATCAAACAAGGTCTACAGTTTTTTTATATATACATTTTGGTTGTGTTTTCTAATGGTATTTTACTGCTGCATGAATTTTTTAACATGATCGAATACTCAAATTCATGGACTTTTTTATATGCATATATATTATTTAAAGTCTACTACACAAACACCAGTTATCAACATACAAGAGTATATCACACTAGATGTCTTCATTTAATAAGAATTTCTATTTTTTCTTGGCGTATCAGTCACTGAAAATTTCACATCTATGGGAAATATCTATTTTCAGCCCCACCCACATATTTATCTAAAGATTTTTTTATGTCAACAAAATTACCTTGGTCACAAGGTTGCCAAGATAATTGGAGAGTGCTGTAATATAAACACAGCAACATGTTTTGAAAATTGGCAACAAAAATGTTCAGGTTGGTGATTTATTTTGGTGACATCTTTTCTAATGCCAGTGCCATCCCTGTTTCCTGTACCAAAAATACATCTCTTAAAAAAAAAGGTAAATGCTGGCACAATACTATTATTTCAATGTAGAAATCACCATAAATTTTGACATTTTGCTAAACAGGAATGCAAAAAAGGTTGTATTTTAAAAGAATACAAAATTGGAAAATATTATTTTCTTAATACTTAATATAAAATTCTGGAAAAATTATATAAAACTATTTTATCCGTAGCTTGTCTCAATCTGCCATACAAGAGTTTCTGCAGCCCAGGTATCTGACAAGTTTATCTTTTTTTTTTAAATTCCTCACCTGGCTGATATCTAAAATCCAAATATATTGGCCATGAAAATCTGTGTCACCATGATGTTATTTCTTTCTAATAATCAAAGAGTTTGCATTACAGTTAAACCTGTCGACATTGGTCACCCGTGGGAAATGTTCAAACCAGCCTTTGTATAAATTCTCCTCTGTATGCTTGATCACCCATGTAATCTACAAATATGATGCATCTAATATTATTATTATTTTTATTATTATTGCTGTGATGAAAAGATTTGGTACATTATTTTCAAATATGTTTCAAACAAGATTATTACCTTAATCTATCTAGTAAATTAATTCAATGATGTCTCCTATAAAATTATCATTGATTGATATTTTTTCATACAATAAAATAAAACAATATTTTATTATTTCACTGCTTACAATTAACTAGAAAATAGGAGACTGCATGCCTGTTTAGTCAGCTTGTATAACAGGACAGCTGTTTTCACATTACAAACCACCTCTGGATTAAACAGTTACTCCATTTGCTGAGATAAAATAACAGTAGGCTTAAGTGAAAGACATGCTGAACAGGGAACAGATAGAAGCTTAATGTAGCTGTTGTTGATGCTGTAGGTTTTAACACTATTTTAAGTACAAGATAGGCTATACATAATGGTCAGTATAACCGGTGGAAGAACGCACCCACCCCCAACCCTGATAGAAACACGAACCATGAGAAGCTACTGGCAAGCTTTCTCACATACCCACAATTAGCTGAACCTGAGACTCGAACCCACACTGATAGAGTTGAGATGGCAGTGATCTGAAATGGTGAGCACCTTACACCACTTGGCCACTTGGGGCCCTCGCTTAATGTAGCTATTGTTAGTAATGCATAAACCAAAACTTCAAATTTCCAGAAAAGTTTTGTAAATAGTGAATATACTGGCTTATAAGACAAGTCCAACTGCAAACTGCACAGACTCTGATCTGCCCACATAGTATGCTACTGCAAATCAGGATCATTGTTGTTCATAGTTTGATTCAACTACTGAGTCACATCTAAGATGGTATCTGCCTCAATTTTACAAATTTAAATCACTTTCTGGCCAGAACGCTGCCTGTTAAATTTATTCAAACTCTGTTTAGTGGTTTTTGAGAATTTGTTCAATTTTTTTTCTGCTTTTAGCAACAATTGCTATACTTTATAACAAACACAAATTATAAATTTAAATGCATTCAGGTATGGTTTATGTTAAATGTAATCAAATACTGGTGAGCATCTTTGTGTTTTACCATGTTTGGTAACAGTAGCAATACCTGATTGCAACTCAACATTATTTGTACCAATTAGAAAGCCTTGTCATTTGTACCAATTAGAAGGTCTTGTCAATTGCACCAATTAGAAGGTCTAGTCAATTGTACCAATTAGAAGGCCTTGTCAATTGTATCAATTAGAAAACCTTGTCAATTGTACCAATTAGAAAGCCTTATCAATTGTACCAATTAGGTCTTGTCAACTGTACAGATTAGAAGGTCTTGTCAATTGTACAGATTAGAAGGCCTTGTCAATTGTACCAAATGGAAAGCCTTGTCAATTGTACCAATTAGAAAGCCTTGCCAGTGTGATCTTTATCAAACATCCAATTCTGTTTTGCAGTTCATAAGAACTCCCATCATTTTTTTCTTTGCTTCTGAAAGAGTAGCTACATTTGATGGCAGATCTGCATCCTTTGCACTAGTGTGGTTTCTGGCAAACTGGGTAATGTTCTTTTCAGTGATGTTATTTTTAAAAAAAATAAGAACTTGCTCTGACAGTTGCTTTTAGTAATGGTACTCCCCCACCTGATGGTAAATCAGTATCATTAGTATTAATTTAAAGGATTTCATACCAGGGTTTTCTCAAAATTTATTCCAATCCAGTTCAGTGATTTATGTAAAGAAGTTATCCTATTTTATAATGGCAGCTGTCTGACATCATATATAATGCATTATTAGCAAACATTAGAAAAACCTTATTGCCAAAATCCTTTTTTTTTAAATTTAGATAAATTCAGTTAACAGCTTTTACAAAGTAATTGAAAGTCTTTTTTTGCAAAGATTAGCAATGATGGACACAAATGATAGCAAATTAACATCATTTGTATAAAAGAAATGTGACCTTAACTCATAAATACCTCCTACCAAATTTTATGAAATACATTTCAACAGTTTTTGAGAAATCGTTGGAAGATTTTAAATTTTTTTAGCAATGGTAGCAATATTACATTTTTATATTTGTAACAAAAATGGAAAGGATTTTTTAGGATGTTTTCTTCTAAGTTTGGTTGAAATTTGTTAGATTGTTTTTTGAATCTGGAAACAAAGTGCTGATGATCAACATGTGAAGAACAGACGACTGACACATAATGAACCATATAAAGTTTTTTGTACAAAATTCTTTATCTTTTTACCTTTGACCTTTGAGACTGAGGTAAGGTCATCCTCGAATGTATAGCTGAAAGGTTGATGGCAAACCGGTTCAAAGTCATGAGTGTAGTGGCGGACTCCACCGATTGTTCGACAGCATCTGCACATGCAGGAATGATACCGTAACCTTCCTTCATCGAGAAATGGGTGTGCTAAGGCATCTGCCGCTGTGATTCTTTTTTTCTAGAAAGATAAAATGGGATACAACAAATTACTATGTGCACTTGGCATTATCTTTGGCTTCCTGATGCACCTGCATGTAAAGATGAAACAAGCTATACAAGAATAAAGACTATCTGACCTTAATTTGGAAACATTTAAATTCACAGTTCCTGCATGCTAAGCACTTTTGAAGCAACAAACTCAACCACAAGCTGATAACCTCACAATTGATAAAATCCTAGCAGTTTAATTAAAATTCAAATTTAGCATGCTAGTAGAGAGGCAATGTTAAGAGATCTTGAAAACAAATCATTAAACGTTCCTATATTTTGTTGAGAACCTGAGGTTGAGCTCTGTTTTGTGCAGTTCAGAATGTGAGGCATGGTATGAAAGTCATTCAACTCTTGACTTGACAGATTACACTGTGAGCCAATAAAAAAAAGGGGCCATTCAAAAATATGATCTTTTTATTATTCATTGAATCAAAATTTAAAGCTCAAGCTTCCATTTTTTATTTCTTCAGGCTGGATCCAAACTACCCAAGATCCTTTGTGTGACCTGCCTTCCATACTACATCAACCAAAATGCATGAATAGCCAATGAAGCATGAAAAATGGCCACCTGACGGCTTGTAATAGCAAGCAGCAATTCCTTATATATATATATATATACACACACACACATATATAAATTTAAAGTGTCCCCAAAAAAATGAATATGAATGCTAAACAAGAAAGGACTTGTACTCTAATGCACAGAAAGAATTTTCAGAAAATTACAATAAAAAGAAAGATTTTCAAATTAAGACATACTGATAGTCAGACTGGCATCATTTTTATTTAGTACCAACCAGACATTATAAGAAGTCTTCTGGTGAACACTGCTGATACACATTCCATTTTGGAGGAATAATAACAGCAATATTTTAAAATGGCTGCCATGGTAGAAATATTGGCCATCAGAATGGCACCATTTCCACCTAGGACAAACTAGACATCATAACGAGTTCTTCATTGAAAACCCCATGGCTGTCAGAATGGCACCATTTCCATTAGGATAAATGAGACATAAAAAGTTCTTCAGTGAAAACCCCATGCTGAGATGACCATACATTCAGGAAGAGTACCAATAACAAGATTATCAAGATGACCATTGTGGTGGCCATAATGAATGTCCAAGCAGCACCATTTTCATTTAAGATTGACCAGACCAAGAGATGAATTTGTGGGTTAAGTTTCATGGCAATCCTCCAAAGTAGTTAAAAAGTACCAATAACACTCTTGTGCTAAGAAACGGATCGATGACAGAAAACAGACCATCCCATACGCTGCCCTGGTCCATGACCACTAAAGCTAAAACTTTGATCAAGAAATCATAAAAATTAAGACATTGTGTTCTACTTTATTCACAAATAGCACACCTTATATTTTTAAGTTTCATGGGTTGATATGCAATAGGAATCGACAGTCACTAGCCTAGCATTTTGTGCTATCAATGTCAAAAAAGTGATTTAAATGATATAAATTATATATCATTTTACCATCCTTTGCTGAGAGATGACAATATAATTAGCTTCAGAAATACTGAACAACAACTTGGCTGAGACAATAAGTTATTATTTTAAATAGCTTTGCAAAGAAAGGATAACAGTGTGAACTCTGGACCTATTCACCACTAGATGGCCATGTTTACAAAGGAAAAACTTACAGGATCAAATATGAGCATTCTACAGAGGAGGTGCACAGACTCATGAGTTGCCTGACTGGAGAGAGTGTAGAGAGCCGCTAATGAGGGGGGTCGGTGAGGCTGCTGGATAACATGAGACTTTGCTCCTTCACAAGCAGTCTGCATGTCAGAACAACTTGGTGTCCCCAGAAGTTCAATTATGAGGTCCAACTGCAAAGTACAAAATTCACAAAATGTTAGCAAATCACAATGTCCTTTCAGCCAGTTAATGACTAACATTATGAAAGATTTTCAGTATTGTGCTACATGATTTTATAACTGCTATGTGAAAAATATTGCAGTGTGATGTAAATGTTAAATACTAAATATGTTATAATCTGATATCTTAATTAGCTAATACAATTTTAATTTTATATGTATGGGTAATAACTCCATCTTTTGTTCAACAATTCTAAAGAACATGGTTATTTCACCTATAAATACAGGTGAGACATCTGGAATCCTAGTACAGGTGGTAAAGTTTTGTCTTTTGTATGACTCAAAATCCTAAGTTATTTAGTGCTGAGACAGCTAGAATCAAGTACCTTGTCTAAAGACTCACCATGGAATCTGACCAAAAAGCTTGCTTGAGTTTGACATCAAGCTTTCAATAAAGCCCAATAAAAGGTTCATCTTTGATTGGCTAAATAAATTCTCATGCTGAATGCAGGCCATGTTATTTACTGGTGTTTCAATGTGGTCACTGATGGATGATCTACAAGGACCTATCATTGCACTATACATTTATAAAACTCTGTCAGGCTCCATTACCTGCTGAATCGGGCTTTGAGCTTGAAAGAGAATTCTTCTACTAAGGAGTTCTGCAAATATACAGCCAACAGACCAGATGTCTATAGATGAGTCATAATGCTTGGCTCCCATTAGGATTTCAGGGGCCCGGTAATACTGGGTGACAACTTCCTGCGTCATGTGAATGCTTTCATCTGGCTCCTCTATCCTGGCCAGACCGAAGTCACATATCTAACAAATGAATGGACAAATCAATGAATCTATGAATCAGTAAAGAATGCAAATAATAAAAAACTGGAATTTGCAGTTTTTTGCATTAAGCCAGATTTATGTTTGAAAAAAATAAGGATACAGCCACTTTTTCAGTGCAATTGGAAGTCATAGTAGGTTAGCTGACAGTACTGAACATGCAATCCAAAGATCATAGGTTAAACACACACAAAGGTCAGATTATGTTAATTCCTTTGAAGTGTCTTGTAGATAGCATATGGCTTCAATTTCCTTGTGCAAACCAGCCAGTCAAGTGATGAAAGGTAGTCAAAAACTATATAGGTTAGCTCAGGATATTATGACTGGGTGGGACTCATGCTACATGTCTGTGGCATGATGTCCCAGTGCTAGACATAACAGCAATGAAAAATACTTAAAAATTATAATCTCATGACGTAACATCACCCCTTTAGGCCAAAAAGTGCAAAAATTGATGAAAAATTTGGAAAATTGTATTATTAAAATTTTTTTCCAGTAATCTCTCTCTCTCTCTCTCTCTCTCTCTCTCTCTCTCTCTCTCTCTCTCTCTCTCTCTCTCTCTCAATCTATATATATATATATATATATATATATATATATATATATATATATATATATATACATACACACACACAAATACATAAAACAATGTGTACCAAGTTTTATCTAATTCAAGTGTTTAATTTAAATTTTAAAACAAAAAAGCCTAAAAGTTGTGAAAAAAAAAAGGAAACATGGCATTATCCCAAAATAAGATAGTGATGCATATGACAGATTTAAACTAAGGACTGGAAAACTACTAGGAACAAGAGACATCCAGGTTTTATATTTAAGCCAGAGTGAGAACTGGATAAATAACCGCTGAAATGCATATTATGTTAATGTAACAGATGCCCACACACACACACACTGAAAAATATGACTTGTCAGCAGGAATGGTGCATTGTAACAGCAAAGTACATGATAACCTTGTAATTAAAATATGCAGTGAAATGGTTGAGACTTTATAGATGTGATTATGTTATTATGTTTTAAAATGTATTATGTTATTATGTTTTTTAACATAGCTTTAACAATTTTTCAGTCATATTGCTGATGTCTGCAGTGAGGCAGTTTATAGTGATTTTTAGCCACAAACATGTAGCATGATATCCCACCCAGCCACATTATCCTGATGACACCAAGTCGACCAGTCATAACACTAACCTCTTAATGTTGAACGTCAAGTGGGGCAGCTGTTAGTACATATTTTTTTAGTCTTTGGCATGACTCGACCGGGTATCGAACCCACGACCTCCTGCATCCAAGGTGGATGCTCTAACCACTAGGCCACTCAAGCAGTAGAAACTTTATAGAAGTAAACTAATAAAAAATAATTTAAAGCATCCTTCATTTTATGGCAGAAATTGCAGCATTTGAATGTAAAAAGTTCAAGCTATAACATTTTCTCTCAATCTTGCTAATTTATATATAGTTTTTTTAAAAAAAAAAACAGTTACATAATGTTAATCTACTTTTTATAAAAGTACCTGTAATGACAAAAGACTGGCATTAACCTATCCCTATGTGGCAGAATGGTTGCTATAAAATTTTTGACAGACTGGCATCATTTTCACAAACTAATAAGCCTTTTATGGCATGATGACAAACTGGCATCAATTAGATTAACTTGCAGGCACTTCATGGCAAATTGCACCTTTTATTCCGCAAAGGGGGGGATATTTAAGTATTTTATATATTTAGTAATGGTGACCAGAATGGTAAATTTGCATCGCTTGCTTAAATTAGAAAGCCTGCAATATGAACATTTTCTGAGAAGTTCATTCCTTTTTTTTAATAGCTGGTACATCTGATGGTGGATTTGCACAATTTATATCAGTGTTAAAGCCCTCAAATCCCAAGATACATTCTAACAAGTTCTGCCAAGTGTTTTAAGGTGTCTCTTAAAGGGTTTTCTTTTTTTTTTTTTTATAAATGAAGACCTAATAGCAGATTGGCATTATACTGAAAGCCACCTATATCAGCATGCTTTTTTGCAAATTTAATGTATGCAGGGATTATAACAATTTGAAATCTGATCATGGGATGAGGACAATACCAGAGTATTTTCTAACATATGTTAAAACATGTTTCATTGGTAAACTAAGATAGACAAAGAACCTGGGTAAATAGTTTACTTCACCTGTAATTCTCCATTTAATCATATTTCCTGGAAATGTGATAGCTACACATGCATCATATCTATAGTCCTAGATAAAAAAAAATACACTGTTCTTACCTTTAAAACGCAGTTGCTATTGACTAGTAAGTTTCCTGGTTTAATATCTCGATGTATAACACGGGCGGAATGAAGGTACTTTAGACCTAAGAAAATAGCAAATAAATAGGGTCTGAAAATCAAACAGCAAACAACAAAGATCCTAATCTGCAATAGCATAATGCAACAGCAGATTTGGGTCTATGTTGTTTGTTTTACTAATTCCTCCTGGCAAACTGCACAGACCCAGATCTGCCAGTGCATTATGCAATGGCAGAGATGGGTCTGTGCAATTTTATGTGTCTTATAAGTGAAAATATAAGGTTATGTTTCTCCATGACTTATTTCTTCTAAATATTACTGTGCACTTTTGGCACACTGAATAATAAATTATATTAATGGAAAGCAGATCACTTTAGTAATACAAAAATTCCTAATTGTCCAAATAAACTCTATTTAAAACTTCTGGGATGAACATTTAAACTGAAAATCTGAACCAACTGCTTAGTTTTTGAGCAATATATCTCCTTAAAGACCATCTCGTCACACTTTTGTTAACCTGCAAAAGGACATGGTGATATATTTTGTCTACATCAAAGAGAAACTGCTACTTACCTCTGAGTATTTGGTAAAGAAAGACTTTGACGTGGTCCGTTGTGAGTGGTTGAGGTGAGACGACAATTTTGTGTAGATCACTCTGCATCAGCTCACACAATACATAACTGGTTTAAAGTTAAGGAGAAATTCAAAACTTTTGGAATTATAGTTTTAATGTACTCACTTTTATATCCACAAATGATCATATCCTTTGCTTGATACAAGATCACCTCTTGTTATTACAGAGATGTGGGAATATTTTCAAAATATATCACCATGGCAGGGTGGGTGTCATGGGCAATTTCATATAATATATTGCACTGCAATTCTCAAAAAATTCCCAGTAGTTTTAAACCAGTTTCCCCAAATCCTGGAAGGCAGACATTTCACGTAAGTCTCACCAAGCATGTAATACTGCACAAAATTCTGTGCATTACTTGAAACAATGTTAAGTACATATGATCAGTTTTCCTTTCTCATTGCTGACTAGGACTTCACTAAATGGTTCCTGTTGTTATACATACACCTGTTGTAATTCGGATGAGATGGAGTCTAACAGGGTTAGGGGTGATGTGTAAAAATAACTGCATCCGAAAATAAATGGATTCTATATCTCCTTAATCTATGTTAATGCCCACTTTTACAAAACTGTCTGATTTTACCATAAAGCCTGGATTGACTTTTAATGAGTTTCCCCACCTATCCATGATTTTTATAACAAATATTCACAAGGCAAACACCAAAACCTGTACAAGATATACTCTAAGCAAGAAATTTAGGTAGCAAAACTTTATAAATGAACATATCATTATCTCAATCATTTTTCTTGTTCCTCACTGATTCTGTGTTGCCACAATGACTTTAAACCCGTCTTCTTCAATTGACAGTGCTTTCATTGGTAGGAACATAGCTAAAACAAGAAATCTGCCAGCAGAATGTTTTCTGCCTTTTGTTTTCTTTAGAGATCATGCTGTTTGCAGATCTATCCTACTGTAATAATTCAATGCAAAATTAAAACCTTTTCACCACCCAAACTTATCTCTTTTTCCCCAGGCAAAATGAATCAAATCAACAGAAATCTCCTTGAACCCATTCTATGTATGCCCAGTTTCCATGGCAACTTAGTGGATATCAGATAATGATTTTTTGATGGCTAATGGCTGCACTGGATAATTTGAAACATAAAAAGCTTCACTATCTCTATTACTGCAACAGTAATAGAGTTAAATAATGCCCAAAAAGAACCAGAAAAACATCAAAAATGAATTTACAGTAAAATGTTTTTGTAATAAAATACATAAAATTTAAAAAACATTTTAAAAAAGAATATATACTTTTTCTGCTTCAAATGTTAACTACATGTACATTTGATCTTTTTAATTTATCTACAGCTTGATTACACAATCAACCCAAGTACTGTATTGCATCTAATTAGACTTAGGTACACTATTACATCTAATTACAGTTCAGCACATTATTACATCTATTTTAATCAGAGCACAATAAGAATCAGAAAAGGAGCAGATGCACACTTCCTGCTTCATGCAGACAAGACTGAAGATAAACTGTCAAACACAAACATACCCATTTTCAAATATACCTACACATACCCAATGACAACCATACATAATATGTAGACATACACACTCATGTCAAACATATACACACCCTTATATCAATCACACCTTCAACAAGATTACATTGAATGGTACAAAGTACATTAGACAAGCACCTGATTTAATTGTCCTCTATGGCCTTTGACCCCAAAACCAAAAGGCTCCTACCTTACTTCAAGAACAGGCAATCCAAGTTAACAACACTTCTATAAAGAAGTCAAGTTATTGTTGGTCTACTGACCCTCTTAGCATAACCAATTGATAAGAATAGGTGTGAGCCTGGCAAACAGCCACTTTACTTGAATTTCAGGAAGTATTCAGCGCACAGAATAATATCATCTACTACCCTGTATGATTTTAGAACGAAGGCTTGAAAAGGAAGCACTCTACTGAAGACGGTTGAATGTTGAACAAAAAAGGTTCCTGATTTTTAAAAAAAAACAAACAGAAATCCCTATTATGTCTAACTCATTCTCATTTGCATGAACAGCGGGAATCATTGGACTTTGATCTAATCAAAAAATTTAACTTCAAAGTTTTCACACTATATTGAAGATTATATTTGAGATGTCTATAAAAGATGGATTGCCAACTCTTACTTGTGAGATTTAGATTTTTAATGTAGCTTAAACAATTTTTTATCATATCATTATGTCTGCAGTGTGGCAGTTTATTAAAATGTTTAGTACTGGAGCATCATGCCATATGATGTACCACCCAGTCACATTATCCTGACACCAGGCTGACCAGTCCTAACACTAACCTCTTAATGCTAAATACTTAGTGAGGCAGCTGTTAGCAACAATTTTACAAGTCTTTGGTATGACACAGCCAGGGATCGGCCCACAACCTCCTGCATTGGAGGCAGGTGCTCTAACCACTAGGCCACCAGCGCTGTCCCACCTACTCACTGTAAATAAAATGTTGACAGATTGCACTATAATGCCCTGCAGACTACACTTACCTGACAGGTTCAGTGTCAGTAACTAGTGCCTGGCTGAAAGCTTGTCAATGGTGATTTGCCCATATACACCTGTGACTTTCACTATATAAAGTCTATAAATCCACATCACTTCGAAATGTTCAGATTATTTAAACATTTTTCACTAAAAAGATATGATTTCTGAATGCTTCAAGATTAAATGTTGGGTTGTTAATGTCAATTAAATCTGTCTACCTGAGTTATGATATTTAGGTTGTGTTTAACATTTTACCCTTCAAAAATGAATCACATTTCTCCACTATTACAAGTACTTAAATAATCATGTTTCTCCATTTTACATACGTGTCAAGTTTGAGTTCAAACAAATGCTGCCACATTTAGGAGCAACCAATAATCTATAAAAAAGATGGCTGAAATATTCTCATTCAAAACAAATCCCTTGTTCCTTTAAATGGTATCTCATTTATCCAACTTCAAATGAATTAGATTGCTTCACGTGTATACTTTGCCCATGTGCTCTCCCACAGCATCGTCTTTTTCTCTTCACATCATTACAGAAATTCGGTTTTTATAAACAAGACATGTTCTGGCAGCTACAAGGCCTCTTCCCCACATCTTGAAAAGACAAATGAAGATGTGTCAACTGTAAAGAGACAAAACACTCCAACGACTATTATAATATTAAAGTTGAAAAATAACCAAGTCATTTCAACACTCCTTGGCAGTGCTTTCATTGCTGCAAAAGAGACTGGATCCCTTTAGTCATGCATATACTCACGAATGGCAGACAGACCCATGAGCAGACAAAGGATGAAGCTTGCCATTCACAGTAAGATAAACCACACAGACCTTTCACAATTAAACAGAAACTTACATAGGTGACATTCCCTTCATATCGAAGAAACAAGTGTTCTGCAGTATAAATAAATCTCTCTTGTGAACTACATTATTATGATGTCACATTTTGCATACAAATGCAAGCAAGATTTCTTAGAATATCAATATGCAAACTTTAGATCTGTACAACCTCTTGAAAACACGAATATGAAGTAGTAAATGAAACAACACATATGAAATACATTGTGATATTGAACTTATAATCTAATACATCTCGCAAAATTTATTTTAAAGTCTACAAACATGGCAAAGGTTCTCCTGACCTAGAACAGTCAAAATTTCCAAATGCTAGAGTGGTCAATAATCTTCAGGAGCAGACCCTGCTTGAGTTATGCACATCAATTCATATTATGTGGATATTTCAATTGTTGATCTTTGTTCTAATTTGCTGATTATTCTCCATTAAAAGAAAATTTCTGTGAGTGGGGGTGGCAAGGTGTGTTGTACTGTAATAACAGTTTACTACAATTTCAAAAAAATAATTTATCAGGTGAAGCACCTAATGTTAACAAACAAGTGGACTGACCACTAGTAAATTAGTCCATAACAGCGAGCTTGTCAAACAATGTTGTTGTTGTTGTTGTTGTGGGGCTTAACACCATTTTTCAGCACAGGATAGGCTATACATAGCGGCCAGTATTAATGGTGTAGGAAGAAACCGGGAAATCTGCAGAAAGAACCACCGACCCACCATTAGCTACTGGCAAACTTTCTCACATATCCACATGCAGAATCTTACTCTAACCCACAAAGACAGGTGAGATGAGATGGCGGAGAGCGCTTTAGACCACTCTGCCACTGGGCTGTACATCAAACATTATACCATAACAAAACTATCGAAAAATATTGCAGACTGTCCATGTGATCAATTCTTTTGGCATACAGAATAAAAGTGCAAATAGAATGCTTGATCATGTTCTACCAAAGAAATAGTGCCTTGAATCTTATTAAATAAATAGGGCACCCCTTTTATGAGTTTACAAAGTTACCAGTGTAGGTAGAACCTATTTCAAGATAATGAAGTTCAAAGACTATGAACAACATGGCATCCACAACCTAGCCAAGTGAATATGATCAGGTTCAACTCTGTATGGCATTGGCTAGCAGATTCTTTAAGTATGACTGACAGGTTCACAAATTAGAGTGGTCATAACTCATTCAAGCCAGAAGACAAGACAGATGACACAGGGGAAAAGCCCCAAAATGTAGATTTGTCAAGAAATACTTGTCTGCTTTGAAGTGACCATTGCTTATAATTGACAGTGAACTAAGCAACAAGACAAAAATATGTTTACAAGAAATAATGAAAACCCAACTTTATCACAATGTCAATCCTGTATAACACACATAAAGCTATTTCCTTGTACCTTTTGTACATACAAGCTATTTTGTTATATACTCAACAACATAATATAATATCCTTGTTGGTTTATTAACTGTAGAGCTTGATATTACAGCTACAAGAAACTCATTCCCCACCATCAATATGGCTTACTAAACTGCCAACAGCTAGTATGATGATATGCAAGCAGATGCAACACTTTACTTGTTACTTACAACTAAAGGAACCATCCTTGCTTAATTTTTGCTTGTTTTATATGCCATAAATCTTTTACCTCTTATCAGGATGGAATTTCAGTATGTCTTTTTATTGAATTTACATAAAAATATTCCTAGGAAAATTATTGTTCCCTACTGCTACATGCATGTATATAAAAATAAAAAAAATTGACAAATGTAACCAGATATAATGCATAGATATGTGCATAAGATGATTTTGTATGATCTACAGTAACTAAGAAACTGTAAACAATATTTTTTAAAAATAAAATTTTAGTTATCAAAGGCTCTTATAATGAACATGCCTTAGGAAGGTAAATAATTAGTTAAATTTTATCCACATTATCAGTAGGTCAACCTGGTGTGTAATGTTACATAATGTGCACTACAACCAATTCATGACAACTTTTGATCTCTCCCAATACTGTCACAAGAATTAATAGAAATAACCAACTTATCATCAGTTATAATTAAAAATGTAGAAATGTAAAAATTAACTAGATTGGACTTTTTTCGCATCACATACTGTCAGATGCATGTTGGTTTAGATGTTTAACAATTTTGTATATGTTTACAGGCAGTAAATTTAGTCTATCTACACAATAACATGTTACAGCCTTACCTACTACATTGTGTACAAAGATAATAAAATGTGATTAACAGAAGATATTTATGCTTCCATCTGTAGAGATACAATGTCAAATATACTAATTAAAAACAAGACATGAATGTAGATACTTTTTGGTAAATTTTATAAAATATGTGCTCTTACCAGGAAGTGTGGTGTTATTAGGGACAGAATTAACCAAGTTCATGTGCCCTAACTACACTGGCAACAATTGATAAAAGGAAAAAAAAAACACAAGGTCAATATGCTGGGGGAAGTATACTTTTGCAATGTGTACACTTGAGAGGCCTATAACAAAATATTTAAACATTGTTGATAACTGTTATTGACTTCAAGTTAATGAAAATATCCCCTGCCATTTTAACAAAGTGATCCAAGAAACATTGATATAAATTATACTTATTGTACACATCTAGCTTGACAAATGCACAATGATACCTACACTTTAACCTGGTAAATGCCTTACATGTTCTTTTTGCTTGGTAAATACAATAGCACTCCAACTTTTTGGTTTTCTCTTGATGGAGATAAAGAAAGCCACAGGGCAAAATCAAAACCAGAACTGTATTCAAAAACAATTTACAATTCAAAACCAACAATTAAAGGAAAAGGGAACGTACATGTTTTTTATTATTTGATTGCCTGTCTTGCAAAATTATATATTATTTTATTCCCTTACACCATTCTCGAGCGCTTTAGTTACTACAAGGAGATACTTAGGTTATTCACGAAAGTGCCTTGAGAGATAATTAGATATGTATCACGTGACCGGCAGTGATGTCATAGGATCTATAGCTTCCACTTTAACTGAGTTAACTATGAAGATAGCTAGCGTGATTCAGATAATTTCTTTCCCCTTTTGCATCATGGACAATTGTGAGAATGATTTTCCGGTCTTCTCTGCAAGCGTGTACATTTTACCATATCAGTTTGAGCCACTTTTGAACACTAAAAACGATGAGAGTAGTGATGATACAACATCACTTTCGTCAGGTCCTTCAAATGAAGAGGATAATTTGCTGAGTGAGGAAGGACTCGAGAACACAATGGTTTGTACCGATTTATAGCATGCATTTCATATAAAAAATGAGGAACACGCACGTTACATTTCGTTAAAAGAAACTGTACTTTGTCAACTCCTGTGCATAAATCAATAAGTTTTGGTGGACCCAAATTTCAATAATCCTAAAACTTTTAAAATATACTGATATTACGAATTATCAAAGTAGATGTTTGTAAAGCTGTATTCTAGTGTTAATCTCTTGCTAAATAAAACATTTTCTATATTAAGTAGCAAAGTTTTCATAATTTTTAAAAGCAATGAAAGCCACATGTAGATTTTGTAAATATAGAATTGCTGCATTGTTTCAGGGCACTGATTATAGTGCAAATAATGACATGCTGTACACTGTAATCACAGATTTTTTTGTTGTTCATTATTTTGTTGAATTCAACTACATTTACTTCTCCACACCTTTCTTTTCCAAATGAAGAATCAAAGCCCACCCAGAATACAGGATTATGATAATGAATGTCATTACATACCTAAGATCAACTCCTTCTGTAATCTATAAACACAAAAATCACAGGTCACACATTATCAGTAGTTCCACTGAATATTAACCTATTAAACACAATTCTACTAATAATATCACATTGACTTGGTAATGCTTACTCTAAACTTTGAAAGTGATTTTTAAACATTCATGATTGGTCAAAATTATGTTGTACACTTCCCTTACAGGTGTGATTGTGGATGTTGCCAAGTGATGAACTCTGCAATTGAGTGCTTATGCTGTGAAGAGGTGGAAGTAATTGAGAAAAAGAAGGGTGACCTGACATGTATAACCCTCTATGAAAGTTTCATTGCAAACTGCTTAAACAGACATGTGCTGGAAGTATCCCTGTATGAATACCTGGAACATCATGGACCTTTGGATGATAATGAGCCAATACACGAGTAATGTTTCTGTTCTTATACAAATTTAATTTCTTCAAAATTCCTGTTGATGTATTTAATCGAATTTTCCTACGCTTGTGACAATGTTTGTGACAGATTTTACAAAGTAAACTATCAGACCTGTTTACCCATAAATTTTCCTGTCAGTATTTTAAGTAATGCCTGTCAGTATTTTCAGACCGCATTCAGTATTTTCAGCACACAAATAGTAGATACTATCAATATACTATAATTATCATTATGTAGTATTTCACGACATAATGACTATACAATATTGTGTAAATAACTCTTAGTTTGCAAAGACGCTGGTATTCAGTTAATTCTGTGTTTCAAGGCACAAATATCCAGAAATTGAACACCACTGACTTAAACATCCTGTTCAAATTATAGTGATAAAAACCACAAAAAAATACAACATAACCAAATTTATTGTTGTTTACCTCTGTTACTTTCTCTAGAAATTCCGTTTTCTCAGCTTCACACATATCCATAACATTTTAATTAAAGCCAATTCTCTATTTTACATGGTTAAGGACGACTTGATATAAAACATTATGACATTGTTACCACCCATCCACTTAAAAATAATAAGTTTATCTAGATAGGTAAAGGCAATCTTATTTATCTGATAAAATCTAGTATCATCTTTGTCAATATTTACTAGAATGGAAATAAGGTAATAAATTATTTTTCACTGCTTCCGTTAACTTGTCAGCTGTACTCAATGACAATTCATATTTGCGATCAACTCACATAGAATCGCCTCAGCACGTGTTATTTGTTTTTGAAGTATGTTTTGATCACTGACTTCCTTTCCTTTCATCATTGACAAAATGTTTCTATTTCCATTCACTAATGATTTCAATTTTGTATGATTTTCCGATTCCACATGCCGTGAACAGTCATTTCTTCCACCATGTGCACAGGAAAAGTCTAAGTTGCAAACAGTGCAATGCACAAAATGTTCTCCTTTTGACGATGGTTTAAGGCATAGCCACAGAGTAGAATAAACTGGTAGAAAATGCTGCTTTCTGTGTTAGACTTTCCATTTTCATCATCAGTTTCATGCTGTAACTTTCTTGTCGGCGGCATTTTCCTTTGTTTAAACAACCGGATGTTGAGAATGTCAAAATAAGTGATGTGGCACAAAATGCGGACGCGGACCGAAGAGACGATACAACAAAACGAAACGGAAAAAAAAAACGGCTTAAAAAAATTAATTTTAAAAAGTAATAAATAAATGCAACCTCAAATCGTATTTTCAGTTCAATGACCGTATGACCGTACGGGTGGGCTTTATTCCGTACAAATACGGTCGGGTAAACAGGTCTGAACTATATGCAAGATTTTCAAACTTCAAAAGTGTTTTCATGGGGGCAACATTTTTGCAGAGGGATGCATTCCATTATGTTCAAGCTATAATGTTCTTGAACTTATGCAAAGAAAACAGATTTTAAAAACAAAATGTAGCTTTTTCTTTTAAAGACTTTATTCTTTTTTCTTGTCTATTCTTTGGGCTGATATTAAAACTTTTTATACACTGTATCCCCTGGATTGTGCTCATGTGCCATTATATATATATATATATATATATATATATATATATATATATATAGATTCAAGAAGAGGACCAGGCCGGCTGCCTAAGAGGAAGGACGTGTTTTGCCTAAGAAGAAGGACGTGTTTTGCCTAAGAAGAAGGACGTGTTTCTCGGAGCTCCAACTACATGCAGAAATTAAAGAAGACTTAGATGAGGGAATAATTGCAATCAACAGAGAACTGTAATGAAGAAAACAACAGAAGTGGATAAATTGCAATTCACCAAGACTACAGAAAAGAAAATTATAACGAAGATACAATTATGCAGAATACATTGCAATCAACAGAGAACTATAATGAAGAATACAACAGAAGTGGATAAATTGCAATGCACCTGGACTTCGGCACAAGAAACTAAAACGAAGATACACCATACTAAAGAATAAATTGCAATCAACAGAGAATTATAATGAAGAAAACAACAGAAGTGGATAAATTGCAATTCACCAAGACTACATAAAAGAAAACTATAATGAAGATAAATTATGCTGAATACATTGCAATCAACAGAGAACTATAATGAAGAATACAACAGAAGTGGATCAATTGCAATGCACCTGTAATTCGGCTCAAGAAACTATAACGAAGATACATATTAAAGGATAAATTGCAATCAACCGAGAACTATAAAGAAGATTTCAACAGAAGTGGATAAATTGCAATGGACCTGAATCACACATCTTACAAATACTGAAACAGTTTGAACGATAACCTGGATCATTTACTTTATTATATTTTATCGGATTTATCAATTCTTTGGTCCGACCAACAGGTACATATAATTTACATAATAATTCTTATATAAATATTAAATATTCTTATCTCATCGCTTTATAATTTTTTAAATATATTTAATATATTCTACTAATTGTTATATGTAATATAGATGACAAGTTACAGACTGACAGTTTTAAAAAATTTAAAAATTTAAATATTCTCAATAAGAAAAATAGAAAGCACTACCTATTTCCCCGTAATCCCCCATCCCCTCGGACAATGACAAACTCACTCGATGAGTGTGTTTTACCCATATATGTTGTATAGTTCTGTTTATCTTAAATTTGTTGCCATTCCAACAGGTGCTAGAAACACATACTAGAAAATACCTGGTAGGATCCGAAAGTCTGTAAGCTCGTACAGAACGATTTCTTACCATGGCATGTTTTGTCCTTTGTTTACTGTGGTGATGTATTGTCTATAATATGTTCTTTCATATAAAAAAGGACTCAATTTTTGACCCACTTGAGCCCTCTTTTGATTTACAACTTTGCTTGGCCCTTGAAACCTGATTGGTAAATATTAATTCACTATCCTTTTATCAACCTTGAAAACAAAAAATTAATGGACACTCCGACCCACCAATTTGACAAAATTTTAGACATTTTTACGCTTAGTATACAAATCACTAACTTTCAAATAAATAAAAAAATTCACAACCTAGGTTATTTGACCCGTATGAGATATTCTCATGTTTGGTTCTACATTTCTCTAATAAATATGGTGATACTAACCACCAACGACTTTTGCTTGCTGCTGGTGTGTTTGGGCGGCCTTGAGGCGTGCTGTGATATCATGAAATAGATACACCCTGGAGCCAATCAATCCTAAAGCCCTCATAACCCCCTATACAGCGGCTCTGGGGTTTCACACTATCTACAACAACCAACAACAGGTCTTCCAGACTATAACGAAGATTACAACAAGAAAAATTGCAATCAATGGAGAGATATAAAGAAGAATACAACAGAAGTGGATTATTTGCAATAACATATTCTACACTTTTCAACGACAGGAGGTATGCAGACTATAATGAAGATATTATATACTGCGAAAACATTGCAATCAACCGAGAACGATAAAGAAAACTACAACAGAAGTGGATAAATTGCAATGCACCTAACTCATACTCTTCCAAAAGAAAAACAGACTATAAAGAAGATAATATCTATAATAAAACAATTTGCAATCAACCGAGAAATATAAAGAAGATTACAACAGAAGTGGATCAATTGCAATTGTACTGAACCCCTCACCTCATATTGCAATGGGTGTGGCTTTGTTGGCGGCTTTCTAGGCGCATTTGTCCTTTTGCTGGTTTGGGGGGCTTCTTTGCTTGTATCTGTGTATTGAGCGTCAAGGTCTTAAGTTCTGGTACGATGTGATAAGACCCAGCCCTGGGTCAAGTCCCTTCCCATGGATCCAGGCTGATGGCCAACCACGGAGTAGGGTATTGAAGGCCTACCATCCAGGTGGGTCCTCTGGCCTCTTATGAAAATTAGGAGGCTCCAAGAGTTGTCAAACAAATGTACATGCATAAACGACTATAATCGCTAATCAATCACATATATATATATATATATATATATATATATATATATATATATATATATATATATATATATATATATATATATATATAACTGCTTGTTTTGAGAAAGGAATACCAGATTTGTTATAAATTGTAATAATTTTACTATGAGACAAAAATTCATGACAAAAAACATGACTTCTTATCAACTGGCTTTAATGAGTCTTCTAAAAACAATGTACCTGAAATAAATATAACAATTTTATAATGATATGGGTCTTTTCACATGTATGATGTCTTGTAACAAATCTGTATTCAATGAAGATTAATAATTTTATAAAAAATAACATAGCATCAAAAGTAATTCACCCTAAGTACTAAAAGTACAATTTAGCAAGATTTTTACAAAAGAAGAACTATCTAATTCTTGTATCGATTTACTCTTACATGCAATCTTTGTTTATTTTCAGAACATACAGACATATAGCATATCGGCGTTTTGTGACATGGATTTGGCATCGGCTATGCAGACACAGCCGTAAAGTTCTTCTATCCTGTGTAATTTCAAAAATCAGAGAATCATTTCCCTCAGAGGAATATGTTGCTTTCAAATATGCAATACCATAAAAATTCTAGGATTTCAAAAAGCGTGATTTGTGCTTTTTGATGAGTTCATCTTTTGAAACCTGTTTATATGATGCTGCGAGTGGTGGCGGATACTGAGATGCCACTTTCTTGAACATGTTTGCTTCTGTGTATGTAGGCAAGCTCTGCCTCAAGTCCAGCAATGCCTGCAGGGCTTTACTACAGCCTCTGTGCCTTTCTTGCTTTTTGGATACACAACTCTCCACCGCTCCTGCCCAGTCTTGGTCACTGCATGTGCATTGTTTGAATTCTCATTGTAGTGCAGAGCAGCTAGATGCAACCTGAAGAAATAAAGCAAAAAATCCCACTCAGAATAAAATGGTCAGTGACTCTTACTACTTACTGAGCTAGTTTTACCATTAAGGTAGGCAGATAGGTTTTTTTTTTCTTCGATTGATTTTGTTAAACATTATTTATAAAATATAATGATTAATATCTAATATGTTAAGTATTTCAAAGTACTGGGCAAAACTGGCTCAATTTCATGTAATGATCAATTTCTGCTAGATTTTTTTAATTACCATGGGGGAAAAAGGTGCTAGGACCAGCCAACTGGAAATGCTTTCTCATTTTTACCTAACCTGATTGCATACTAGTTACCTTGCAAGCATGGATCCATAAAAGAAGTGTGTGCTCTTGGGTGCATAGTGATTCACAACATTGTGAAACACTTCTAAGCCATAAGTTTGATGCATAGGTGATAACTTCTGGATGTCTCGGAGTATGTGAGGACTGCAATCCATAAATTTGTATGCCCTGGAGCCTAATCAAGAAAAATGATTGCGGATATGAACAAGTGTATCAGTCTGTGCTTACAGTTTTGGCTAAATAAGATGAACATGCTTGGTTCAATCAAAGGTGTATTGCGATTTAAGCTCTTTAAAATAAGCCTAAAATATAAATAGCAGTTTCCCAACCACACACACACACACACACACAGATATATATATATATATATATATATATATATATATATGTTTATATCTACACACACACATACATTGATACACACAAATCTCTGATTTGAAAAAATTTAACTTTATGAAAATATGACCAAATCTCCTCTGTTTGGTTATACCTCACATGTGCAGAAATAGCTAGTATCAGTAACTGGATATTGAAATAGAATATGAAAATTTTTCTATACACATTATAGTTGTAAACATACCGTCTTTCAACCACTGTCTTTCTTCCAAAATGGGACTATGTTCACATTTGCAGAAGATGGTAGAATAGTCCTCGTGCTTGTTTGTGATGTGGTTCATCAGTGATTCCCATTTGGCAACTTTAAGCTTACCATTGTCCTCACAAGAAGCTGCAACCCAGTAGGCATGGTTCACTATAGACTTAATCCATGGTCTGATCAATTCACCATTCTTCTTTTTTGCAGCTGCCTCCAACTTCTTGGGGATGCCTGAAAATGAAATAAATTTGCATGAGAATAGCATCAGTAAATGACAATGTTTTCAATTAAATTCAATTTAAGTTTTACAACAACTATCTATACATACCTTTTGCCAAGTGCCATACATCAAAATAGTATTTGATATCCTCTCGCTCTTCTCTCATATATTTCTGCACCATTCTATGCCGATCTGTTATGAGGGCTTTAATGGTCAAACCATGATCATTAATGATGGGATTCAATCCTCTCTTCAAATCTTCAATCTCCATATGGGTGGACCCTTGAACTTCATTACTCTTAAAAAGAAAGAAAATGCACAATTTGCTGAGCAGTCTAAATACCCTGTAACCTAACAATCACTTGTGCTAACATTTAATTGATCTAATGCATTATCTTCAGGTAAATTTTCAAGGTGATAAAATTGGATGCAGCTATTTTATCAAAGTATAGACTACAATACAAAGTATTATATACTGGTAAAACATAACCCACCAACCCCAATCCACATTTTGTGCTAGCTATACACAGTTGAAATTTGGTATGCTAGTGGAGTAACAATTGTTAAAAAGACCATGAGAATTCAGCAATTCTATTAAAAAGACCTTGAGAATTCAGCAATTCTATTCAAAGTTAAATGCTGTCTTTCTGCCTACATACATTATCATAATGACATTCACATATGCTCTTAATGACAACCATATATTGTACCTGTACTAGCTGGATGTCAAGTACTCTCCTGGCCTCCAAATCCATCAAAGCATACGCCCCATATTTGGCTGAAAACCCAGGGGAATCGCAGCGAGCATCACCTCCACATATATTTTGGTTTCCAGTGCGCTCTTGAATTAAGGAAGCTTGTTGTTTCTCCCATACCACTTCAACTGCAGGTACAATATAAGATGTTTGTAACTTTGTAAATGTACGTTTACTGAAACTTTGCATATTCATTTCCTAAACTAGGAGCAAAGCTTAAGCACAATTTATGCCCGAGAAAAAAATTGCTCCTGCAGTAAACATATTACTCCATGGCATTTTTCCATCACAGGGCTGACTTTTCCATTCTGAAACATGCCCATTTATACAAACTGAATTTGTTGTGATCATTGTCCCTCAAGAGAATTTCACAAAAGTCTGAGTGGGCAAACAACAGGATCTAAATACACTCGTCAATTCTGCCAAAGCAGACTCGGACACCAGAAACTGTTGTTGATCTTCTGGTTTTGCATCCTTATCAAATTATAGTTCATGTGCATATCTTCAAAGTCACTGTTATCATCACTATCCTCTTCATCATCAGTATCTGAATATGGCTCATATTCTGAATCCTATGTATCAGGTTCAATGTCGTCCTCACTGCTTGGTTCAGTTTCATTATCTGAACCCTCTGTTGGTTTTAGGAGCTCACACTGAATTGCTATTGATCTTGTTGGAACTCGAACCTGAATTCTGCAAGTCCTCCTTGTGGGATCTAATTTAGCCTGAACTTTCACACTCCGTTTTCTTTCTTGTGGTAGGGCCTGAGGATTTGTTGCGAAAGCTGGTATGCTGAGTTCAGCATCATCTACCTCTACATCACATGCACTTGCAGGTGTATCAAGCACATAATTTGCATTGTAACTTTGCATTGCTTGTTGCAGAACCAGAAAAAAAAACAAGTATTATTGACAAGAAAAATCATTTGTTTTATCTATGTTGTTTATTTAAACATTTGAGTAGTCACATGGCAATAACCGATCCATTACATTTATGGCCGCATATAAGGGAAAAAGAAAATGGGGGAGGGGGACACAAAAAAGTTTATCGCACATCACTGCCTAAGGCTCATATTTCTCAAGTGATAATGAAAAACACTTGAAATAATGCATTCTACTCTATTTTAAATACATAATACTGTTACTCGAACATTAACATTACAAACAACGCTTTCCAAGATAAATATGTTCCAGGAATTATAGTGTACGCAACAGTCCAATCTCCGCAGCACATGGGGTGGGGGTGTGTGGTGGTAATGCTTGAGAATCTGAGTTGGAAATTAGGAGTCCATACAACATATTTATTTACCTCTGCATTCCGCCGTTTGTGATAGGCTCCTCTTACTTGTTGCGGTTTGACAGTTGTGGTACTAATGGCACTCGAATCTGTCGGCAGATCTTCCCCAAGGCCCATTGGTAGAAGAATGTCTGGTACTGCTGTCTGCTTCAATCTTGCCCTGGCATTTAAATATCCCAATTCTGCATGTCTTTCTTGATCAATTTCATACTGATCTTTTGAAAAATGCAAGCTGCAAAGTCTATGAGATACTGGCTCAAAGTTCTCACTGCGACAGTAATGGATCCAAGCCTTTCGTCGGATTTTGTCTTTCGGAAATCGGAAAAAATTACCAGTTGAATTATTGTTGCATCCAAACGCTGCACAGTGGGGCATTTTGGAAATTCTTGGACAACAAACCCGAATACAAGCACTAATAAGCTGCCTACTCTCAAGCACAATGAATCAACAGGATGCTGAGTAATGGCCGATAGTTGCAAAAGATCCTGTGACGTCACGTGAATTCAGCCTCATTTCTACTCGACAAATATGCATATCAGAATGCACACGCAATTCATTCCCTATAATGTCCTGTAAATCGTTTTTGTTGTAACTGGGTCGCCCTAAACTATTATTTAATTTGTTTTGGGCAACAAACCAGTAATATAACCACAACTTTAATTGTATGTTTCCTATTCCTTTAAATCTCTTTACAATACCTATCTAGGTGGGGAAAAAAAACAATTATATTTTTAGAAGGCAGGATAATGCCACATTTTACCAAGATTTTGTGGTGCATACCTACGCATGTACAAGTTCAATATAATTCATCAGGTACAAATGTTTTATCATTCACCAAAATATGTTTTTTCTGGTCTTGCACCAAACACTTAAACCATTGTGCCACCATGTCACATCATTCACTAAAAAATAAGTCCAAAATTCACTGAAATAGATGTTCTTTGTACAGAAATAAAATCTTACTGAAATTAAGAAAAATGACCTCTAAATAGTGACCACTAAAGTAACTTAGGCACTAATTCAAAATGTAATTTAGTTCTTATGAATTAAACCAGACTACTGTTTTTATGACTCCTGTACCTCTGGGTCAAGAACTTGATAGATATGTCTCATGTGATGATGTGTCATTTATCATCAATACAGTCAGCCACTAAATGCAGTGATTGGTCCAATCGGCTAATTATTTTCTCAATATTTTCAAACCAATTATTGCTTTTGAAGTATAAATACTTTTCTAAAATTGTATTGTAAGTTTAAATTTTTGATGAAAACATGTACCCCACGTCAAAGAGACTGCAAGTTAAAAAGCCCAAAACTAGTTTGAATGGAGGTGTGAGTGTGCTTCTTTTATGACAGCTATGCCAAAACACCAGCTTACCCAAATCCCACTTAAGGTAATGGGTTGACAAAAATCATCTGACCTTTCTTTGTTCTCATTCGCAAGAAGTCTCATAAGTAACATCACTACATCTCTAAACAAAAATTAACAGACTGTAAAAATTTAAATCCTAAAAAAATATATTCTTCAAACTCACAGCAGCCCAGTAAATGTCAAAAGAACAAATTCTAGTGCATAAGGGTGACACTGATCTAAAGATGGGGTTACTGGGGTGAGGCAGGCTCACAGCAAACTGACCACATTGTACTGAAGAGTGTTACATTCAACCTAATTTTAATTAGTGATCAAGGTAAGTTATGTTATATACTTCTTTCCCCCAATGGCCCTGTAACAATAAAAAATTTGGAACAATTTTTTCATCTGATTTCACTTCTATGAAATATCACTCATAAGTTTATAAGTTTATATGTTTTTCTTTTCTCTGCTTAAAATAAAGTGATTAGGATGACTTTTCAATATTTCTGAATGATTAATAAACTTAAAACAGGGAAGATTGAGTTTTGTTTTGTGCAATAACATTATAAATTCCATGAGGCAGGAACATTTGATTTGTTTACACCAGAAATATTACTCTTTACAACACAATTGTTAAATGATCACTGAAAACCTGAAACTGTTTAAATTTTCATTTCATTATTCAAATGAATCATAATGGTACACTCTAAAGCCTGATTCAAACCCATCCTGCAATGCACTTGAAAGGTGTTTACATGTGGGACATGGGTCTATTCCTTTCTCTGTCTATACTTGTGTGGGAGTGACATATATTCTTGTCATTAAGTGCAAACACAATAAAACATACCAATACAATACAAAGTTTTGGTGTGCCAAATATAATTGTCTTGCTCACCTGGATTGATATATGCAGACTGGTTTACAAATGAAATTATTGATAGGCAGTCCACACATTATCTCATGTAAGTCATCAATTTATGTAAGGCAGACAAAATGAGCAAAGTGAATATGTGTGGGTGTGTGTGATTTAGATTTTAAGATAGATTTAACATTTTTTTTAGTGATATCACTATGATGTCTACAGTGTGGCAGTCTACAGTGATGTCTAAAACTAGGGCTCATGCTGCTGACGTGTAGCATAATGTTACACCCAGTCACATTGTTCTAACACCTGGCTGACCAGTCCTAGCCTCTTAATGCTCAGCTGTTATTACCATTTTTATAAGTCTTTGGTATGACTCTGCCAAGGATTGAACCCATGACCTCCCGCATCTGAGGCAGATGCTCTAACAACTAGGCCACCAGAGTGGTCAAAGAAAGTGAAAAAAATTAATATAAATAAGAGCTCTTAGAATCTGATTTCTGTATTTTATTCTCTGGCTTGAGTCTAATTACTTTATAGTTTTGTTTGTAAACACTATACATTATAAACTTCCAACAGTAGACCATATTGTAAAGATTATTATGCTTTATATTATACATCAAGCACTCTAGTGACCAAGACATCATCATGCTTTAGATTATACATCAAGCACTCTAGTGACCAAGACATCATCATGCTTTAGATCATACATCAAGCACTCTAGTGACCAAGACATCATCATGCTTTAGATCATACATCAAGCACTCTAGTGACCAAGACATCATCATGCTTTAGATCATACATCAAGCACTCTAGTGACCAAGACATCATCATGCTTTAGATCATACATCAAGCACTCTAGTGACCAAGACATAATCATGCTTTAGATCATACATCAAGCACTCTAGTGACCAAGACATCATCATGCTTTAGATCATACATCAAGCACTCTAGTGACCAAGACATCATCATGCTTTGGTGGCGCTCACCAGTTATTATGTACTTTTGAGAGAGTGATGTATGTAAGGTGAAGTTGTTTGCATTTTAAACATGCACAGTGCAGAGAATGTTGGCATACCTATATACTACTTTCATGTAATGTGGATGAAATTTCTTTGGATATTGTACTTTTGGAAATTTTAAATGAGCTTAGGACACTGCAAACTAAAATGACTGCTCTCTTGTGCTCCACAAATCAACCAAAATTTGTCTAAAGTACACTATTCTTGGCAGCTATTAAAATATGGAAAATGAATTTTGCCAAACTAGATAATGCCAGCTTCAAAAAGTGCAATGACTGAATTACCAAATACATAAAATGTAAAAAAAGTTATTGGCTCTTTTTATTACAATTTACCTCTGAAGTTTGAGAAGTGAAAATGAGCAAGTAGAGATAGCACTTTTTTGAAAGGTGCACATCTGCAGTAAGGCCAAGCTGTATACTCTCTAACCCATATTACACCCATCAATCATACATCAAAATAAAGGGAATAAAAGGTTCTTTGAACAATACCTAAGATATACAAAGTCTCTTTTAAAAGAGCAGTATAACTAGTGAGGAAACCCGGGGAAACTCTTTTTCTTTAAAATTTTAACCCTATGCTAAATATGAAACTGTAGAGCGCCACCTTTAAATCATACATCAAGCACTCTAGTGACCAAGACATCATCATGCTTTAGATTATACATCAAGCACTCTAGTGACCAAGACATCATCATGCTTTAGATCATACATTAAGCACTCTAGTGACCAAGACATCATCATGCTTTAGATTATACATCAAGCACTCTAGTGACCAAGACATCATCATGCTTTAGATTATACATCAAGCACTCTAGTGACCAAGACATCATGCTTTAAATTATACATCAAGCACTCTAGTGACCAAGACATCATCATGCTTTAAATTATACATCAAGCACTCTAGTGACCAAGACATCATCATGCTTTAGATTATACATCATGCACTCTAGTGGCCAAGACATCATCATGCTTTAGTTCATACATCAAGCACTCTAGTGACCAAGACATCATCATGCTTTAGATCATACATCAAGCACTCTAGTGACCAAGACATCATCATGCTTTAGATTATACATCAGCACTCTAGTGACCAAGACATCATCATGCTTTAGATCATACATCAAGCACTCTAGTGACCAAGACATCATCATGCTTTAGATTATACATCAAGCACTCTAGTGACCAAGACATCATCATGCTTTAGATTATACAACAAGCACTCTAGTGACCAAGACATCATCATGCTTTAGATCATACATCAAGCACTCTAGTGACCAAGACATCATCATGCTTTAAATTATACATCAAGCACTCTAGTGACCAAGATCTCATCATGCTTTAGATTATACATCAAGCACTCTAGTGACCAAGACATCATGCTTTAGATCATACATCAAGCACTCTAGTGACCAAGACATCATCATGCTTTAGATTATACATCAAGCACTCTAGTGACCAAGACATCATCATGCTTTAGATCATACATCAAGCACTCTAGTGACCAAGACATCATCATGCTTTAGATCATACATCAAGCACTCTAGTGACCAAGACATCTTCATGCTTTAGATCATACATCAAGCACTCTAGTGACCAAGATATCATCATGCTTTAGATCATACATCAAGCACTCTAGTGACCAAGACATCATCATGCCTTAGATCATACATCCAGCACTCGAGTGACCAAGACATCATCATGCTTTAGATCATACATCAAGCACTCTAGTGACCAAGACATCCTCTAGATATGCTTGATTATGTTCAGATCATATAGATTCTATTCACAAAATTTAACTTCTTAAAATATCAACTCTGCCTAAGGAAGAGGGAAAGGAAAACTATGTGAAAAACTGCACAAAATTAAAAAAAATTGAACTATTTTGCATACTTTCAGTACATATAACACTATTAAGTCAATTTCTTTGCATAACATGTGAGTACACCACTTATCTAGAAATCTAACAAATAAGTATATCAGTTTCTTTTTGTAGGACAAAATAAAGAAGAAAGGTGAAACTAGAATACTAAAAATGAGTGAAAACAGATCCTTACATTTCAACAATTTTACTGAAGCTGATAACAAGATGTCAAATCCGATTTGTTCCTTCTAGTAACTAGGCCAGACAAGCAATTTTTAAACCATTACCCTATGATGTGATGATACAACCAGGTCATGAGTTGGATCTGGCCTGTGGGCCATTGCCCATCCCAGCTCTATCTCTTTTCGCTGGGGTAGTTCAACTGGTCACAATGAAGTCAGCTTAGCTCCTAGTAAACAGCCAAATCTTGAGGACTGTCTAGTTCATTTATTAACTGCCTCCTGCCTGGCAATAATGCTTATTTGACACAAACACTGCAAATGCCAACACTTTTATCAGTGGGCATAGAAATCCCCTAAGAAATTAGTACCATTTATACTAGCTTATAAGAGGAATCTAAATCAAACTGAAAGCAGGCAGCAGAGATCTGCAGTCACATAATGCAATGGCAGATCTGGGTCTGTGCAGTCAAATACATTTTTAATGATTACTTTGCATGTTTTGAAAGGGATACCACACAGGATTTAAAAAAAACACCAAAAAAAACCTGACCAAGTGTTCTTCAGTAGAAGGCCAATCCCTACTCAATTATTACACACCATTGATTACATTTATTTACTAATATATTCATTCTGTATGACCTTATACATTACTTTTAAAAGTGGGCTAAAGTCCTGAAAACAGTAGGTGAAAATATGCTTCATTTACTCACACACCACTTAACTTCAACTATTTCCCATTAGGCAGTCCAGTTCAGGAAATAATACCTAGAAAAATCAGCAGTCAATTTGCAATGAAATTTAAGTCCAGGATTTCTTCCCCATGCATAGCAAATGTAGGATATACATTTTAATAATGTACTATTTTATAGCAAATAAATACTATCACTCTTTATGGGTCCATGGCGGTATCCAGGATACTTAGTGAAGGGTGGGTGTGTTACACACACACACACACATACACACACAGAGGATACCTAGTGAAGGGTTGGTGTGTATATATATATATATATATATATATATATATATATATATATATATATATAAATATATATATATATATATATATATACACACACACACACACAAACACATTTTGACTTGCTATAACATGACAATTTGTAACAAGTCAAATGCTACTTCATATGACCAGTATTAGCCAGCTGTGAGCTGTGTTGTTGTGTCTGATTATTTTCAGAAATAAAACTTGTTTACTTTATGATGTCTCCAGAGAACTAGACAATTCTGACCAATTGACCATTCTGATCAATTGACCTTGTTATCAATTTCACCTAGTGATACAAGGTAAAGGGTAATACTGTGCCCTACTACCCAGGTGAAATGTCAGAAAAGTGCTGTAGAGTACAATCTAGCCAGTGGACAAGTCTAGCTTACATAATTTATTATAGGTCAGACAAATGGCCATATTCTGGCCAAGTGAGATATAACATAATGTAAATGTAAATACCAAGTTCACCCTTACATCAGTACATTTTAGACTTTAAATTTCCAACTTTATCATTATCAGGTTCTTCTATAATTCTGAGCATTCAAATGAAATTTGAGCTACATCATTCTACCAAGTCATAAAATTGTTCATGATTAACATGCATATAGTAAATTTCTTCATATAAATGTCAAATCTCAGAAATCTTCCCAAACCTGTCTCACAAACTTGAATTTCTGAAAAAAAGCTTTTAACTTGCTGTTAGGAAATAGCATTTTTTATGAACAAATTTTTACATTTTGTTTAAGATTCTGAGCATGTAACACTATATTACATCATTAATTGTGCAGGAAATTTTTGACCATGTCCCGATCTTAATTTATTAGCACTTAACAAAAGAAACTGCATCCAAATTTATAAATTTTCTTTTAGTGTTTATTTAAATTCTTGTCAGGTTACATACCATTATTTGTCAAAAAAATGATGACCTTTTCCTAAACATAAATTATCAGTATTTAGCATCCTTTAAGAAATTAATTTAAAATTTTCAAATACATGGTTTAAAATTCTGGGGGCCCCAAGTGGCTGAGAGAGGTCTAAATCCATGTCTGATATGGATCACTGCCATCTCACCTCAGTCTGTTTGGGTTTGAGGTTAGGATTTGGCAAATGTGATTAGGTGAGAAAGCTTGCCAGTAGCTTCTCTTGGGTCATGGTTGTGTTTTCGGGTTTCTCCCTCCACCATTAATACTGGCCACCATGAATAGCCTATCATGTGCTGAAAAATGGTGTTAAGCCCAACAACAATAACAATTAAATTCTGGGAAAGTCACATGCCCATGACAATGCTAACCCTGTTCTGAACATGCAGTGCTGAAAAATGCTTGTCCTATTTTTTCCTATGATGTGCACCTATAGAAGCAATCTGTGATGGGAGTTTAACAAGACACTTTGCTCCAACTGCATCTTCAGCATATAAAACAAAAAACCAAACAACCTGTACTCCCATTATTTCAAAAATGTTAGAAATAAGGACAGCCATGAAAATCTGTCAACATAGTCAATATGCAAAGTAATTTCCTGTATGTTTAAACATTACCAACATGGCTGAGAAATGCACATTTTCCCATAATCAAAATTTAACATATAACAACCATTAATCAAAAATAGCTCTTAATTGTTAAAGTTTACCTGTCCTGTTTATTAGGATGGATCACTTTTTGTGCAACTACCTGATGACTACCTGAGGAAATTTTGGGAACCTAACCAAAGGCAAGGTATTGATCCAGGACAATGACACTTGGCTGATAAAAGTACTAAATATGCTAAAATCAATATTGATTACTAGACTGAATCAGCCTGATGCCAGAAAGCCAGGAAATAATTTGGTTAATTACAAGATGATGCATGTAATTCCAAGCATACCAAATACATATTTAACAAGAGGCAACTGCACCATTTGCACATCTGCACAAAAGAATTACTGAATATCTTAATAATTCAGAAGGCTAAGAAAAAATCTTGAGCAGAGCAATTTCCCAAACACTGCTCTGAAAATTATGAACCTCAACTAAACAGAAAGGGGCATAGTAAGCAAATCTCCTCCCCCCATCACTCAACATAAAAAATAATGAAGTTGTGTATTATAAAAAAATTAGTTATGGCTGTCAATCTCAATCCAAGAAAATTGTGAATTTAGTGAAACTAAAGCCATGTCAATCATTTTCAACTCGCTCATTACCCATTATTCATCCTTGCCTTTATCTAAAAATTTTCTTTTTGAACTTGTCAAAATGGATTTATTGCTAAAGTATGGATTCTTCAATATTTTTTATTTACTTTCTTACAGCATTTATAACTAATGTTACACCAGTAGACTCTGTGACTTCAAGGCACACCATCTTCAGAAAGCAGTACTAGGCCTGCAAGTTTAAAATTTGTCCCATTTCTAAACATATCTATCATACTTCAGCTGAGAATTTGCTAAAAACAGAATGTCATTTATTGAATAATTCACTATCCTGGTGGCCTAAATAAAAGCTGGTCATTTGATAACATTTTAGCTTCTATAGATTCAAGTGCTAAATTTTAAGGAAGGCTGTTCTCCATTTTACCATTTTAAAGAGCAACAAGCCAGTAAACATCAACAATGACTATTTTAGAGTCAATAACCCCAGGATAAGGTCAGTGCAGGGTCAGGTCTGTTCTAAAAAAAGTTACTGGTCAGTTCTGTCTTTATTGTGGCCTGCACAGCTGCTTAGGGTAAATTAGCACAGCAGGAAATACCGAGAACCATTCTGCTGAAAACCAGTCAGCACAATTGAGAGGTTTTAATTCCATAATTGGCAACTCCACTAGTTGACCTAAACTTCATTTACAGGGAAACCTCAACTAATAGCAAGCCCTTCTGTGGAATTTATTCAAACTTGCATGTAACCTTAAAATTGGAGGGAACTAATTAATGATCTTGGAGCTGTTAAAGTTGTTGTTGTTGTTGTGGGGCTTAATATTGGAGCTGTTAAAAGTCATGTTATTGTCTACTTTGTGGGACCTAGTCTGTTGATCCACTCATCACTCTTTGCCCTGTTTTGAAATGCTGTGCAGTATACTCATGCTGAAATTCTCTAGTCATGCTATTCTATAAATGTAAAACAATGTGGACACCTAAACAAGGTCAACTGACAAGGTGTAAATAAAGAACCATTAATGAACAAGTTTTTTAATTTATTTCCATAATGAACAATCAGGCTAATTTTTTTTCTTATATTCTAGAAAGTGGTGTCCTTGGAACAAGAACACTGATTAACTGTTGGTCAATTTCATATCATTACATAAAAGACTACTATGTTTGGGTGCAACTGAAGTAAAGTGCCTTTCCCAGAGACATACCATAGAAAATAACCTGTGTTTGTTTAGGCTGGCAACCAATTAGTTATCAATCAGCTTTAAAATCATGAAAAAGTGCAGCTATGCATCAAGCCAAAGTATTATTCTCAGACTGCTTTTAAAAGCACTTGTTGGACATAAGAGGAAAATTTGAACAAAATATTGGTAATATGACAAATTATGCACGCTATAGAATTCACATCTGAGACAAATGCTGACCTGGGCTACTTGGTGAAAAACAAATGTTGTTCTCTACTTTGAATATATGTATAGCTTTGGGGAAAATCATCAATAGAATAATGTGTCAAGTATGTTGCATGCTAGTGAATTAGAAAATTCTGCCCTACCAAGCATTCAAGATTCATCCACTGCAAAACTTAATTTTAGATTGGACCTTAAATCATATATTCTTATTATTATAACCACACACACACACACAGAAAATATTCCAATATTCCAGGGAATGGTATAAAATAAATATTTTACTAAAGACATCATACAGACATTCCTAGATGATTGACACACACACACACACACACATATATACTACTTGAATCAAGGTCCAACAATCAAATACCTACCCTATGATTAAAACAGAATGTTGGATTTGTCCAAACCTAATGCTTACAGGAACAGACTAGTCACAACACCCACAGCAAGGTGTAGATTAATGTCAGATAAGCATGTACTGCTCCATTATATCCTGCATCATCTGCCTGCATTCTCTATAGACCAACATATAAAGCTGAAGAATGCCTAGTCCACTGACTAATCTAGCTGAATCCTTCCTTAGCAGACTTGAAATGACTTAAATGGTCATCAGAGGATTAAAATCATTCAAAGGAAAGTCACTAGTCAGGGAACAGTTTAAATTAGTGAACTCAGTCTAAAGTTGTAATGATATTAATATTGTAGTATGCACAGTGCATGTTTTATATGACACATTTAATCAATAAAAACTAAGATATCAGGATACTTTACATGTTCAGGGCAAATTTAAAGTGTCCCAATGAAACCATTCATTCATAAAGACCCAGGTAATCTAACACATCCCAAATCTGTCTTGGTCATTAATCCTATGATCTGCAGTATATAAATCACTCAGAAAATGTCTGGTTGCTATCATTATAGACCCGGCTATCATTATAGACCCAGATCTGCTGTTGCATTATGGTAAATCTGGGTCTGTTTATTTAGAAATCAGTAGAACTAGAACTAGCATTATGCTAAAGCAGACCAGGGTCTATGTTCTTTGCAGTTAGGACTACAGTATATATATATATGGTACACTACATGTCTCTATTAATGCTTTGCTGATCAAAATTGGTCATGGTATTCCAAGTTTGTTTAGCAACATTTACAGTCATGAATAACCAGTAATTTTCAAACACTCAGTGCAGTTAGTTCCCAAACATGAAGTAAAGTGTATTTCTTAAAATCTTGACCTCTGATAAACCATTTTTCGAACAATGTAAACCTAGATCTGCTATGACATACTTTGCCAGTGTAATAACTCTTTAATCCCAGGCACTGTGTTTACACTGCAGGAGGTAGTAGCCTACTTCTGAGTTCTGTAGCATCAAGGTCATGTGTCACAATAAAGTAGGTGATATTCTAGAAAGGTAGGTAGATGTTGCTTTAGATGATACTAAGTAATATGGATATTCTATTGCACCAAAGTTTTTTCCAGCTGAATTTCAACCGAGGTCAGAACATGATTTTGTGTCTGGATTTTAGACATTTTTGGCCTCAAATCTTAAGACAGATCCATCTGAATTGCACACAGGTGAACCTTTGCAAAAAGTAGGATAAGATGGGCATTTAGAATAAATAATGGTCTAGACACAAAAAGGTGGGTGGTTAAGCAAAAAAAACTCATCCAACTTATTACCCTTCAGCTCATGCTCAGACAACATAGCCAATGAAAAACATGTTTCTAACACAACTAGGAATTAGTTTAATCTAGCATGTCTTGGAGTTTGATGTGTTAGGATATATTCAGAAATAGACTCCAAAATGGGTTTCCTACTCATATTACAGGCAAAAAACAACAAAAAACCTGTGTTTAATGCATTAAAATATTAACAACATGCAATGATTAGTAATGAGGATCAAGCTGCTTAGAAAAGAGGAAATTACAGCAGTCATCATAACAAGTATTTTGTCTAGAACAAAATGGTAAAAAAGACTCCTCATATGATCCTGAATTCTTTATGTCCTCTTCATGGTATGAGAAATTTCTAGCTTGACAGGAAAGACAGGTCAGTCAGAAAAAAGGAATTATGTCAAAAGAGATAATTGCCTTGTTGAAAATAGCACTATTCAGGTAACCTTGCCTGGGAGAAACTATCCAACTGTCAACAGGATTGTTAGAAGGATGTAAACTCAGAAAGTTTGGTACTAGTTCTACTCAGTCAGAACCAGAATAGTTTAAAAACTAAATAGTATATATATATATATATATATATATATATATATATATATATATATATATATATATATATATATATATATATATATATATATATATATATATATTGTAAATACTGTTGACAGTATCAATTTGTTTACTAATCTCACCTAAAATTATCAGAGAAAATTATAAGCCCTTCTAATACCCTGAAAAATATTCTAAATAAAGTTTTATAATCTGTGCACAAAATTGCACTCCATCACAATTACAGCAGTCCAGCTGAATTTAATCAAAGGCTTACCAATGGGCATAATTTTATGAAAGTGGAATAAAACTAATTTTTCCTATAAGCACACTCGAAGGTTCCTGTAAAAACTGTTATATAGAAAGAAGCCAAAAGTCAGCACTGTTACTCTTTGACACCACAGGGACATACTTCAGAAATCAAAACTACCTGAAAATCAAGTGGGGACTATGTTTTTGATAAAAACCTGAAAGCCCAGTGAATGTTTATTGTTAATGTAAAGTTAAAAGCAACATGACAAAATTCAGGAACTTTATTTCAGAAACAAAGTGTCACCTATAGTTATCAATTGCAGACAATATCTGCTCTAACTGTTAAATCTGGAGACTTGTGTACTTTATCATCTATAAAGACTACATACAGAACATAAACACAAAGCATTGCCAGACCAGATTCAGGCTAGTGGGCCAGCTGTCAAACTGATGAGTCAGCTATTTGCCCAGTCTGCAGCAGCCAAGCAAGAATTCTAAGTAACTGGTGAATTCAAAATATGTAGTTTGTCTACTAAAGTGTATACAGCTGAAAACCTGATATCTGACCAGAGAGAGTCCTCACAGCTGATGCAGTGTATGATGTTACCCTGTTTTTATAGCTTGTCCTGGCAACTGCATATAATGACAAGACTTGCATTGATGTTTTGCAAATGGATCTACAAGTGAACTTGCAGTCAAACCAATAAACCCAAACTTATGAATAATTAATACAGTAATACATGAAGAAGTCACAATAGCTGTTGTCAGAATAGGTCTCTTTTGTACAAAGCTCCAGCCAAAGACTTTTGAAAAATGAACAGGATTGAATTTGGCAATATAGGTATTAAATGGTACCTGCAAAAGTAGGAAAAAAGGTATCAGATGAGGAAATAACACTAGCAATTTGTTATTTATTCCACAGGCTATATAAAGTACTGTAAATCACACATCAATCTGCTTTCATTAGAGACAAAGACTTTGGCATTACAGAATTACAGATTTACTTTGGGGGTCAGGAAAAACAAACATACTGATAATTCTACTAACTGCCTATGTAAACAATAGATGAGATTAAGACATCCCAATACTAACATAATCATCAAGAATATTAATAATGATCTCTAATATAGGTCTCTGAAAGTTAACTTGTTTGTTGCAAATACTGATGAGAATAAAAACTAAGACCAAACACAGGAGCCAGTATGTGGCAATGTCACAGATAAAGTCATGTTATATAACAAAGCATAGGATTCGGGTGGGGCCCCTATGTATGGAGCAATACCAACAACTAATATAACAAAACATATGATTAGATGGGGGCCCTCCATATATAGAGAAATAATACCAATAAACACTGCAATCTGACATGGGCCATGACTAATCCAACACTTAAATGAACCAAGTCATCTTGAAATGCCATGGGGGTAGGGGGCCCATCCTGAAAACTAATTAATTCAAACATCTTTATCTGAAACTCAAATCATGGTTCATATAAATCCATGAATTAAACAGATAAGCTGTTTCTGTGAAGTAAATGTAGTTGACAAATCAGTTAGCTGATAACATGTGAATTTACATCTCAAGAATTGATGGTTCCATTAAGCTGTCACTGAAAGAGCACAAGTTAGTAACAAAAAGATAGCATTTCATAAGCTTTCATTAGAACATTTTTATCATTCAAGTTCATCCTGAACTTTTCTGCACCTTATAAAACTTTCCACAAAACATAATTTGACAAATAGCTTTTTCACACAAGTTATCAGAAACTCATTGAAACAACTGAAATCTTCTTTCTTGACAGCATTTTGTACTTTCACAATTTATCATAATCTATTTCACCAAACAAAAAAGCCTCATGGTCAGTCCCTATGCTTACATCTTGGGTCTTACAAATTTGGACCATTTTTATACTCATCTTCCGTAAATTCTTGTTTGTGTGGTGCTCAACAGATTTATCTGCTCCAAAAATAGTTCCATTTAGCAAACTGAAAGCCATGTAAATTCTTAAATTCAAAATTTGGACATCTTTCTGTAAATCTGCTATACATCAAAGGGTTGAATTATGAATTCAGGGATTGTTTTGTCACAAATTTAGAAGAAATAAATGGTCCCAAAGACCCATTAATAATCCATGATATTTGGGAAAAGGGCTTTTTCTAGACTCCCCAAATGTAGTGGCTTAGATGCATCCTTTATGGGCAAGAAACAATACAGTACATTTACTATTTTCAAAGGGTATCAATATGTGCGACTTTCATGACTGCTAGGAAATCAAAAATTGAAGACCAACAAATATCATTTGGTTAAAGCAGAACCCATGAATTTAAGCATAATAATGTTCTTTATATAAAAAACAATGAAATTAACACTATTCAAATAAACAAGTTTACAGTATCACATGTCAAATTTATTGGGTTACACATAATGTTAAATTTATTGGGTTAAACATAAAGAGCAAAAAGTTGTCAACTCATTTCTGGAAAATCTCTTGGCATACAGAAGTCTGTAACAAGTCATGCATTGATCATGAAGCTTTACTATTATTGTAAACATTTTCTTTCTTCAGTACTACAAGCATACTACTTTATATACACACGTGTGGTGCTTAATTTAGCTGTGCATTAGTCAGATACTATGTAGGTTATATAAGACTGGTATCTACTTAATTTACCTATGTACATTTGTGATGTCTGTTCAAGTCACCCATGTATAAATGTGATGTCTGTGTAAAAGTGTGATGTCTACTTAATTTACCCTTGTATAAAGTGTGATGTCTGCTTACTTTACCCAGGTACAAGTGTGGTACGATGCCTACTTAATTTAGCTGTGTACAAGTGTGACATCTACTTAATTTATCCATCTCCAAGTGTGATGTCTGCTTAATTAGCTGTGCACAAGTCCAATACTATGTAGTTTACCCCTTATACCAGGCTGGTAATCTACTTAATTTACCTATGTACATGTGGTATTTATTTACCAGAGTATAAATACATTATCTATATTATTCACCAGTGTGGTGTGGATACCAAGTCCCTTGAAGGGACTGACAAATTACTAGACAAAAACAATTTCAAAGAATTAAAGAGAAGACCATTTCTTCCATTTTAAATGTCAAGTGTTGTGGCATTCTCTCACATTCTTCAGGAAAAACAAAATCTTAAAATAGTTGCTAAAGTAGCCATATGGATCTATGACTGGCATGATTTTCATTTAGGCATCAACAAAATATTTGGTGAAAACCCCATGTTCATATAGCCACCAAGGTGGGAGAAGTAAACCTAAACCTTTCCAATCAAGAGTTGCAGTAACAAGATTTTGAAGAGGCTGCTGTGGTGGTCATATTGCACATCAGACTGGCACCATTTTCATTTAACCCTTTCATCACTGCATACTGCATAACCAGTCAGGGGAAAGTAAGTCCATAAACAATATGGACCAACTTTTCGGTCTGGGGCAGTGTTCTTCTTTAACGTTATAGCACCAGACTAAATATCTTTCAGGGTACCTCTAATAACTTCCATCTGGTAATGTAGATGTTATATTTGGATGATCTCATGAGTTTAGCTTGTATACAACTTGAAATAACGAACAAAGTAGGAACTTTTAACGTGTTTTCAGAATGCTGAAATTTGTATCCAAAATGGCAGCGTTTGAGGGAATTTTAGAGAGTTTTCGGAGGATTTAAATAATTTCGACCTGGTAAATTTGGATGAAAATGAGAAGACGTATGGAGAGACAATGGAATGCACTTGTGGGTGACAGTGATGACAATGAAGATGACTTTGAAGGTTTTGAACCAGAGGAATTGTACACTCGTGGTTTTTATTTTGGATGAAGCCGGAAAACCAAAGAGATTTGTTTCAGTTTTCTGACAGAGCTGGGCACACCAAAGTGTTAGAAGGCTCCAGGAAAGCTTTGGATTATTTTCAAATATTCTATTCAGATAAAGTTTTGGGAAAAATTGTCCGTTTAACGAACTTAAATGTGACGATCAAACGTGGCAGAGATGATATAGGTGTGGACAGATCTCACCTTGGAGATCATTTTGGTTCATTTTATAGAATCTTATATATTATGGACACCATGAAAGAAGACTTGTATTGTTACTGTGATTATTCACTAGTACATCTAGGGTCAATTGAACACGTTTTGAGAACTTTCTAAGTTTTCTAAGAGGTAATAAAATTACTTGTATTTTACCTGTTGTCTTACCTTTTTGTATCTGCATTTTAACAGCTGTAATAGATATGCATATTTTTATTGAATTAGTCATAAAATTTGATTTTTAACCTTGATTTTGACACCTAATCCAGCCAGATATCTTTAACATTGGCAAAGTTATGTTGTTTCAGAGTCCACAAGTCATTTTGCTTTACAACTTCAAAGTTACTTAGTGTTGAGGACTCCATGCCTATAAAGTTACTTAGTGATGAAAGGGTTAAGACCCATGTTTGTATGACCATCCATCTAAATGTTGTGATAACAAAATAAAATGGTGGCCCTATTAAATCACACATTGGAGATATTATCATGCAAGATCAATGAGATATCATTGGAAGTCTTTAAGCGAGAACAGCAAGCTCATCAACCAATTAGGTGAAGCAAAAATATCAACATTTTCAAGATGGTAGCTACTGGAAATCGGTTCGGCATGATTCATGTTTAGAACCAACTTAAGGACTATAAATGAAGTAGTAGTGGCAACAACAAGATCCTAAAGATGGCCACTGTGGTGGTCATAATGAAAATAAGATCAGCACAATTTTCATTTAGCATTAACTATGCATAATTAAAGACTTTTAGTGGAAACATGTTGATAATACTATCTGTGAAACAATAATGTTTTTCAAGATGGTTGCTATGGTAACCATATTGTATGTCCAAGCTGCACCATCCATTTAGGATCAATTAGACCACTGGATATGTGTGTGTATGTGTGTGCAAGCATAATTCAGATTTTTAATGTAGCTTTAACATTTTTTCAGTCTTAACACTATGATGTGTTCAGTATTGCAGTTTATATTGATACCTAGTAATGAGGCATCATGCCACAGACATGCGGCATCATGTCCCACCCAGTCACATCTTGACACCAGGCTGACCAGTCATAACACACCTCTTAATGCTGAGTGTCTAGCGAGGCACCAGTTAGTACCATTTTTTAAAACAAGTCTTTGGTATGACTTAGCAGGGGTTTGAACCCAAGTCTGCTACACTAACGAATGTACCACTGGAGCAGTGGGTTGCATATTTATGTGTAATGTTTCAAGGATATTCTAATAAATATTTCAATTGGAGCAACCTTAACAGATTTGTGCTAATGAACGAAATCAGGTGACAAATGACATCATACTATCCAAATATGCACTTATTGCGAGTAGAGCTAAATATAATTCTTCTAATGCTGGTAAATATAGTCACTAGAGTCAACACAGCCTGGTGACCTCCATAACTAAAGTTGAGGAATTCACCAACCAAAATAAACAGGCACAAAAGAATAGTAAAGAAAGGATACACTTCCTGGAAGTAGTCTATGTGAGGTGGTTGCAGAATATCCAATGCAGACAGAACCTGGAAAGGAGAAAAAGATATAAATTGTAAATCATTACTGTCCAGGTTTTTGCTACAGAATTTTTTAAAAATTAAATCTGAACTAAAAAATTTTTGCTTGTTCTGCCAATTATGCTTTTTTACTTGAACCTGAGGATGTGGGCAATGGGTCACATATCCTCTGAAGCATGCTTTTCACTGGGTCTAAGAATTAATGAATCACAAGTTGTAGCAAAATCCATGTTTAAAAAACAAAATCCTCTGTATACACAGTATAGTCAACAATCAGGGCATTGCAGTAAAATGTGACCAAGTGAAAAAAATGGGAGCATGTCATTAACTGATTAATTTTAGCTTCATAGTGATTCATATAGAGAATTAACAAAATCCACATAGGGGTTTAGTAAATATAAGAAAATTAAAAGCTCCAACCAAAACCTCCAATGTAAATTTTCTGTCTTTGACCCCAAGATCAACGTTGCATGCAGAATGAATCCCTAAACAACATTATTTTCAGTGTGAAATATTCCCTCAAGGAAAATTATAAATTTCCCTCCATAAATTCTTATATATGATTAAGACCCAGAAAACTGCATGCCTCAATTCTGCCTAGACTGAGCCAGATATAATCAGCAATGTACATCTGTAAGCAATGCACTTTGGTTGCCACAAAGCTATGTAGTCAACCTTGTGTTGGTGTGCTGTTCAAACAAAACAAATAAATCTCAACTTTTATGTGTAGATGTAATTTATTTATCTCCCAAATTTTTCATATGATACAACATGTGATAATATTCAACTGAAAGGCAGAGTAAACAAAAAATAAGTAGATTTTTTTTTCAACAACACCAAAGCAGTGCAACTTACATACATTACATAAATGCCACAAATGATGCCACATATGATAGCAAAGATGTCAGACCCTGTGCACATTCTGACAAGCATTTTTAGACCTTGTCTGTCAAACAAAGGCTTAAACTGTTCTGGGGATCTCTTTTCTGTCTTATCAACAGCATCCGTTTTTACTAACATACAGAATATTCCAGACACAATCATCATTTGGGTTATCATCAACCTATCAATAAGCATTTTAACCACAAAAACATCACCCTCACCCCCTTAACTAACGTGTGATTAATGTGACCAAATGTAGTAAATTTATATTTTACATTAACCCTTTCATCACTAAGTGATTTGTAGGCATAGAGTCCTCAACACTAAGTAACTTTGGAGTTGTAAAGCAAAATGACTTGTGGACTTTGAAACAACATAACTTTGCCAATGTTAAAGATATCTGGCTAGATTAGGTGTCAAAATCAAGGTTAAAAATCAAATTTTATGACTAATTCAATAAAATGTGCATATATATTACAACTGTTAAAATGCAGGTACAAACAGGTAACAACAGGTAAAATACAATTATTTTATTACCTCTTAGAAAACTTAGAATGTTCTCAAAACTTGTTCAATTGACCCTAGATGTACTGGTGAATAATCATAGTAGCAACACAAGTCTTTCTTTCATGGTGTCCATAATATATAAAATTCTATAAAATTAACCAAAATGATCTCCAAGGTGAGATCTGTCCACACACCTAAGTGACCTATATCGCCTCTGCCACGTTTGATCGTCGCATTGAAGTTCGTTAAACGGACAATTTTTCCAAAAACTTCATCTGAATAGAATATTTGAAAATAATCCGAAGCTTCCTGGAGCCATATAACTCTCGGGTGTGCCCAACTCTGTCAGAAAACTGAAACAAATCTCTTTGGTTTTCGGGCTTCGTCCAAAAAAAAAAACCACGTGGAGCGTACAATTCGTCTGGTTCAAAACCTTCAAAGTCATCTTCATTGTCATCACTGTCACCCACAAGTGCATTCCATTGTCTCTCCATACGTCTTCCCTCATTGTCAAACAAATTTATCAGGTCAAAATTATTTAAATCCTCCGAAAACTTGCCTCTAAAAAAAAAATCCTTCAAACTGCGAATTTTTACAATAAAAACCAGTTCACTAAAATTAAAGAATACTCGTCTGCAATCTCAACAAAATGTACTTTATTTGTTTTTCTGAAGAATAATATTCTTACTTAACCCTTTCATCACTGCAGACCCAAAAAACGGTAATGGAGAAGTAAGTCCATAAACACTATGGACCGACTTTTCGGTCTGGGGCAGTGTTCTTCTTTAACGTTATAGATCATGACTAAATAATTTTCGGGGTACCTCTAATAACTTCCATCTTGTAATGTAGATGTTATACTTGGATGATCTTGTGAGTTTAGCTTGTATACAACTAGAAAAAATGAACAAAGTAGGAACTTTTAACGTGTTTTCTGAATGTTGAAATTTGCATCCAAAATGGCAGCGTTTGATGAAATTTCAGAAGTTATCAGAGGATTTAAATAATTTCGACCTGGTAAATTTGGATGAAAATGAGAAAAGATTTATGGAGAGACAATGGAATGTACTTGTGGGTAACAGTGATGATGATGAAGAGGACTTTAAAGGTTTTGAACCAGAGGAATTGTACGCTTCATGTGATTTTGTTTGGACGAAGCCCGAAAACCAGAGATATGTTTCAGTTTTCTGACGGAGTTGGGCACACCAAAGTGTTAGATGGCTCCAGGAAAGCTTCAGATTATTTTCAAATATTCTATTCAGATGAAGTTTTTGGAAAAATTGTCCGTTAACTTCCAATGTGATGATCAAACGTGGCAGAGATGATATAGGTATGGACAGATCTCACCTTGGAGATCATTTTGGTTCATTTTATAGAATTTTATAAATTATGGACACTATGAAAGAAAGACTGTGTTGCTACTGTGATTATTCACTAGTACATCTAGTGTCAATTGAAAAAGTTTTGAGAACTTTCCAAGTTTTCTAAGAGGTAATAAAATAAGTACTTGTATTTTACCTGCTGTGTTACCTGTTTGTACCTGCATTTAAGAGTTGTAATAGATATGCACATTTTAATGAATAAGTCATAAAATTTGATTTTTAACCTTGATTTTGACACTTAATCCAGCCAGATATCTTTAACATTGGCAAAGTTCTGTTGTTTCAAAGTGCACAAGTTATTTTGCTTTGCAACTCCAAAGTTACTTAGTGTTGAGGACTTCATGCAAACAAAGTTACTTAGTGCTGAGGACTCTATGCAAACAAAGTTACTTAATTTTGAGGACTCTATGCCTACAAAGTTACTAGTGTTGAGGACTCTATGCCTGCAAAGTTACTTAGTGTTGAGGACTCTATGCCTACAAAGTTACTTAGTGATGAAAGGGTAAAAAAAAAAACAAAAAAAAACAACCTACATCTCGATGATATGGTGCATAAGCAGAAACAATCCAACACTTACAGGTTAATTTGGAAATAACTTCATCACCACCATGTCTTTTGTTGGGTAAGGTACAATTGCTACCATAAAAAAGAACCCAACAGCACAGTGTCAAATCATTGTTCCAGGCTATCATAAAAGAACCCAAGAGCAAAGTATCAAAACACTGGTCTATACTACCATGAAAAGAACCCAACAGCACAGGATTAAATCACTAGCCCATACTTCAATGAAAAGAACATGGAAACAGCAATAAATCAATGGTCCAATGAAAGCATAGTATCAACTTACTGTTACAAAAAAGCAGTGTCAATTTATTGGTCTAAACCAGCGGTCCCCCAACCTTTTTATAATGTTACAGCAGCTGGATGAGGGGGTACCTTGATTGTTTATATATTAGATTGTTTTGATTTAATAATTTTAATTTAATTGTATTTAAACATGCCTTCAAAATAAAATAAGAGTTACACCAAAAAATGTATATAAAGTGATTTAACATTTTAACTCACTAGAACGCTAAATCAATGAGAACACTGAACTTGTTTCTTTGCAAGGAGATGGTTTCATCTGGGTGTAATATGACACCCGAAGTGTGTTGCTTATGTCCAGTTTATTCCGTTGTTTTGTTTTGGTTGCTGTCACTGCAGAAAACCACTTCCGGCTTCACACAGAATGCCAGAAATGGCAATAATGAAATAAAAAAAATTTGGTGGCAATCTCAAGGTATTCCACCATGACTTTACTCCAGAACACCGGGCAGAGTTGTTGTCTCTGTTGTCTCGAACGTCATTTTAAGGACTAAAACGGCGTCATTTTGCAATCTTCAGCAGTTGATGATCTTCTTGCACAGTCATGCTAGATGCCACTGGTTTGTTGACAAATGGGTCACAGATCCATTCCTTACCAGTTCAATGGGCTTTTGTGGTTGGGAAGTACTGCTCAAACTCTTTTAAAAGCAAAGACAGGTGATTGTGCACCAACTGGGAGAATGAATGCTCAGGCTCTGTCTTGCCCAAAATCCAGTTTGGCTTTAAATGCAGCTACTTTGCCTGCCAGCTGGAAAACAGTTGTCATTTTTCCTGGAATAGACATACTTAGTACATTGAGCAGGCTGTATAATTCACACAGGTAAACTAGTTTTGCGACCCATACCTTGTCACTGAAATATATTGCCAGCCGTGAATTCTTTTTCAAAAGAAATCTGTGCAAAGGCTCTCGTTCAAATACTCTGGTTAGCAATTTTCCTCTGAATAACCATCTTATTTCTGTGTAAAAGAGAAGGCATCTGTGCTCTGCATCTATCTTCTCACAAAGCTGCTGAAACAGGCTTGAGTTTAGGGTGTGTGCTTTGATGTGGTTAATGACTTTAACGACATCAATCAATACGCTGTTATTCTGGTGACATTTTTCGGCTTGCCAGCATTTCCCTGTGAATGATACAATTCTGTAAATTCACTCTCAGGTGCAACTTCCTTAATCCGAGCAGTTAAACCAGTCAGCAGTTAAACCAGTCCGGTCATGGAAGCAGCTCTGTCTGTGCATATGCTGTCACAAAATGACCATTTTAGTTATTATGATATATAACCATCCAGTGACTTAAACTGTTCTGCTCCTGAAGTGTTGATTGGCAAAAATAGTGCACATAACAAATCCTCATGCACATCCTCTTGATATAGATATCACACAAACAAATAGTATTGCCTTGTTGTCAATATCTGTAGATTCGTCAACCTGGAGAGCATAACATGGTGATGTATTAATCCTCTCCAACAACTATGCCTCAATATCTTCAGCTATTCCTCAATGTGCCTAGTCACAATGCTAGCCAACAATGGCACATGTGCTATCCTTTCCACAGGAGCCTCTTCTAGAAGTTCATGATAAATGTCTGTAGAGGAGGGCAAGATCAATTCTCCATAGATAGTAAATGGCTTTTTAATCATATCAATATGGTTTGCCACCAAATATAATGCTCTCAGTGCATTCTCCTTTACTGATGTGGTGGCCCTCATAAATTTCTTCTGTCCTTTGTGTTCCCGTTTTTTTTTTCTTTTAAAATACTCCAGGGGGTTGTATTTTAATCCAGGTTGCTTGTCGTTCATGTGGCAAAGCAGTTATGAAGGTTTCATTGGTTCATTAGTGAGCTGGTCAATGAAAACTATGCAGAGCGGGGTTTTTTTGTTTCTTTGATGTTGTAGGCTCCTCACCAAGCACTGTTAAACAAGTACTGGTGAACAAAGAGAAGAGCAATACACACCTTTCCACCAAAGTTACAATGCAACTGCTCTTGCAGACGCTCATCTCCAGACGTGATCTAAAACCGTTCCCATATCATGATATTTTGCGTATGCACAGTATTGGTACGGCTTTAGGTAACGACTCTCAGCTCCCAATTAACCTCTCATTCAAGGAAAGTCGAACAAACCCAAGAGAAATACACCACTGCAAATAAAATGGAAATAACATTAATTCTTGGTCAGGCCTGTACCTATTTATCCATGAACTAGCATCGGTCCGTGGCCCAGGGGTTGGGGACCACTGGTCTAAGCTACTGACCCATTGGGTTCTCAGCTTAGCTTCATGGAGAGTAGACCTCAGTACAGTATTGTAGAGCTACATGGTTTCTTGCTATAGTTAGCTGTTTGAATAATTTCTAACTCTCTTTCATTGTCTCTCATCTTGTAAAAAGTCCATTTATGAAATTTCTCTATCAAGTTCCCATCTCATATCTTGCATCTCCAATCTCAACAGACACACACATACACTGTATCACTCACCAATGCACACTTTTCTTTAACACAGAATTGGCCAACCATTACTAAATGAGCAGGACCTTTCTCCCCCCAGACTATACCATATTTAAATGTGCAGAACCCATTATAAGATTTGTAGTGAATCTCTGATATTGATATTTTCCAAATTCTCATCTCATCCAAATTTCTTCTTATTAGGGAACCTGATACTAGTAACTCCTGTGTTACTTTCTGACCATTCTGCCTTGCACATCTTTACTTTTTTCCCGATATTAAAATCTGTTTTAGTCATACAATCACGAAAGAACAAAATAGCATAATATCAGTTCACTAGTCCAAAGAATAATATAGTAAATGGTCTAACGATCACATTCATACTCAACTGCACTCTATTTAGTCATTTTTCTATGCAATATATTTATGAGCATGTTGTAGTAGAGACATTTAATATGATTCAATTGTTTTATTTGATAGAATCCTCTTTTCAAGAAATGTTCTGCTTCTGCAGTCTAAAAACAACACAAGTAGAATCTTTACAGCAAGCTCACCCCATGGCCTAGAGACATTAATCATTGTGTTTAACTGGGTCTAGCTGTCCAAGTTCTGCCTAGTAAGAACAGACATTGTTCTTGTGCAAATTAATTAACTGACTATTTAAAAGATTTTAGACTTTGAAAATGTTGATGATATTAGAGACAAGATAGTAGATTAGGTTTGTTTAACTAGCAAAAATAAGTTGTATATTGTTTGGAAAGAAATATATATTTTATACTTGAATTTTGAGTCTTTGCCAACACTTACCTATAAATATTATTTATTTAAGCTTTATATTTTTTGTTTTTTTGAAGAAGTTGAAAGTGTGTGAATCTGATCAGACATATTATAATCATTTATAAGTTTTTAAATCACCTTCTCATTAGTGAGAAATCAATTGTTAAGTTTAATGAAGGAAACACTATTATGTGTACCAGAAACAATCAAGCCAGTTACAGATATATGATATCTGTAGTCTCCTGCTAGGAATAGATATATATATTGAGTTTTGAATCTGAACCAGGATGTGGGATTATATGGAAACTGTAAAGTAACCATTAAAGAAATATGTAGCCTGGACATTTGTTTTGTTTGCTCTACCAGCTAATTCCCCACTCACAACAGTAACATGACTACATACAGTTTGGAGCAACTTTGCTACAATGTCTTTGAACATTGAGGAAAAAGTCACAGTAGCAATAAAGTTCAACTGGGCAAGTTAAATGTTGTCTCCCACTAGGCAATCTTAATTTCTCATTCACTAACCCAAACACAGCTTTCTATTAACCATGGGTACAAGTTTTGTATGACCCTGCACTTTACAAGTGCAACATCCAGGAAGCATAAGTAAAATCTGATGGCAGCTGTTGATCATGATATGAACTCAATTGATTGATACCGCTCAGCAGAAGGAACAAGAAATTAATGATGTTATCTGCTTAAAATAAACATTTTTATGTCATCTTTGTATCACTTTGAACCAAGTAAATAACATGGTCTATCAAATCACATATAAAAACTCTTAAACTGTACAAAGAATCTGAGTCTACGAGTTGGTGGTTATTAAATATTAAACATTAATTTGAAATGACTTTGCAAATTGCTTCATTCATTTTTTCCACTGTGTGTGTTGTGCATTTGAATGCTTATGACAGAGAGTTATTAATTTAACTCATTAACCCCTGAGCCAAATAGTTAGGCAGTCTCCTACAGCATACTTGCAGAGATCACCTAGACCAGTGTTAGTCTTACCAGTGCCTGTATCTCAGACTTGCTGACAGCTCTTGGCTTGCATATTTTTTCCAGAGGGTTTACTTGCAGTAAATTTATTATTATTTTATTTATATTAATTTAATTAGGCTGAAATGTGGAACAACAATTCTCAATAAAATTATGTACATAATGGTATAAATTTCATGCTACATGCGGTGCATAAGGTGAAAATAAATTATGTACTTATCAATTTCTTTCTCTTGCCATGAATAATCCATAAAATCCATTAGGAATACACACACAATAAGTAACACATGAAATAATTATATTTTATGCACAGAAATTCCACTTGTCATCTCTTTTGTAACTTAACCTTCTGTGAATACCATTCAAAGATGTGCATATTTTCCTTGCTCTTGAATTACTTTTCTTCCTTAAAATTGTCACTGAAAATTTAAAAGCTAATAAAACACTTAATAAACAATGACTTTATTCTCATCACATTCACCGTTATCATCAGTGGATATTTCAATGCCTCAATCAATCTCATCCAATGGAGTTTGTCAAGTAAAAGTCTGCTCCAACTGGTTGATTCCCATCAATTTGTATAATTTTTAGATCTGAATATCTTCACCATTTCAGCCACTATCGAAAAAAAAATTTTCCCATGTTCAACTCTGTCAATGTAAGCTAAAATTTTATTGTTTCAACTGCCTGCATAATTAGGAAATGGTTTGAAATCAAGCAATGGTTTTCAACAACTTAACTCATCATTCGGGGAAATAAGCCTAGACAAATACTGCCTCACAAACATCGCCCGGGATACAAGCTAGGTAAACTCTGCCATGCTATTGGGAGATGAGGGAGGAAAAGTGTATCGAATTTTTGGGGCGCCAGGGGTTAATGAGTTAATGTCCCACAAGTCCATAATAAGTGTTTATACATCATTTTTTTAAAAAATGTTCCCGGTCAATCAAGAAGCTTTGTTTATTATTATTACCATCTAGTCATTTTACTTTCAACTTTTTGTTTTTACATCGCTGGTTGATACAATATATTGTACCACTTTTAAATGAACCTAGATATAACCCTTTGATTCGCACAAAATAGCCTAACAGTGCTGGTGCATCATGAAAATACAATCAGTCAATCAATTTTTAAAATGTAAATAAATGCTGTTACAATTTGCTTCTGTTCACTTAAGCATTTCAAGTTCTATAACAGAATTAAACAACATTACAAAAGATGTTTTGTCCTGAACATGGATTTACCATTTATCCCTGTATGCTGCAGAGATCTGGGAAACGCTTAATTACAAATATTTGGACACAAATTTTTTTTTTTTTGTGATGCAGAAAATCACACACACACAAGTCCTCTGTATGCAAAATCACACACACACACAAGTCCTCTGTATGCAAAATCACACACACACACACAAGTCCTCTGTATGCAAAATCACACACACACAAGTCCTCTGTATGCAGGTCATAATAAACATGTACTCGTCACTGAAAACTGAAGCAATGCTTTTATTTTACTCTCTTGCTAACTTCTTTGATCAAAGGTTGCCAGCTTGCTTGGATGAGGGTGCAGGTGTTATTAAAAGTGCTGCTAAAGGCTACCTTTGAAGGAAAAATTACCTATTTCTTATTGCTGTGGCAACATCAAATTGAACAATGACATTTTTTTTTTAAATTCCTTAGTATATATTGGTGCTTCTGAGGTAATCAGTTTTCATTGAAGTTGCAGCAAAACAATTTTTTCTGGGTTTTTGTTGTTATTGTAAATTGGGGTCATGTAGTTGACTGTAGTCATTTCAGTATCTGCCCTCAGAGCTGGTCCTTTGTAGCTAGTTGGGGGCAAGGTTAGTTTCATTACATTAAAGCATACCATATCTGGGCCATGTAATCAGCATAAGCAGATTATGACTAACAATTAACTGTTAGGTGGTTGGTCCAGGTGAAATAAGGATTTGTTTAGGTAACAATTGATTCCAGTACATTTTTATATCTAAATCCATAATAAGTGTTTGCTCTCATGGTACCTTTGAATTTCTCCACTCCAAACTCAGGATGGTATATACAGTTTTTATCAGCCAAAAATGTGGTAGCCAAAACATAATTGCAATTTGCCACAAATGCCAAGGCCAGAGCAATCACTGTTATTCCACTTATTGCCATATAAATATTGCCTGCAAACTTGAAATCAAGGGACTTGAAAAAAAATGCCATTTGCAAATTTAGACAAGTGTTTTGTAGTTAAATGGAAAAATTAAGATTTTAATGAGATTCAGAACTGTGCTAAGTTGCTATAACTGACAGTTCAGATGCAACTGTAGCCAAGTGTAAGAATGTGATTTCTAGCTTAGTTTGGGGTCTGCAACTTTTGCTGATGGGACTCCTATTTTTACCAAATTAGGAGTCCTGGTTTCCTAGTTTCAAAATGCTAGCAAGACATCTGTGCTCCATCATCATGATATATACCAAATCAAGAATAATTACTGTGACATATGGTAACACATGTTGGTGATACCCAACTCTATTGCACATTTGTCCAATACAATGTCCCAAGCAACACAAAATTTGCCTGCCTATTTCCTGAATGGAGCCCTAATTAAGCTGCATCACATTCTTACCTCCAACAGGTATCAAATTGCTTATTGTTCACCCTTGCTGTGCCAAATCCATATGTAGTGATTAAACGTACTCCTAACAATAATAATTTAAAACTGTCAGAGTACCTTGCTAAGGGTAAAAACTAAGAAAATCCACTGTGTGCAGTCAGATGAGATTGATAGAATACTGATAAAATTGAGTCTCTCTGAACTGATGGGATACAACAGTCATATATGTCAACAAGAGTCCATTGATAGGACTGATGCTCATCTGGACAAAATGAAATAACAGCATAAAACATTATTCATGAAAATAAAACAAATAAACCCTCAAAAAATAAAGCAAATGTTACATATGATATAATGACATATGTTTATACAGACAGTGTTTCCAAGACAAAATTCAATCACAGACCTGCCAACCCTGACAAGTGTCTCAGTAAAGCAGTTAATTTTTTCTGCAAGATTGACCAGTTTTCAATATGGTGTGAAAATTATAAACTGTTAGTGTAAAGCTTGAAAACATAATTAAAAGTTCAGTATTTGATACATGCAGCGAAAATAAACACTATGTTCAACTGAAGAGATTGTAAAGTACATGCAGATGTTATTTACCACTAATACAATTGCACAAACTCCAGTTCCAACCCCTACGCAGCTTGTTGCTGTCTCTCGCATCTTTTTCCAATGCACATGACAAAATCATATCTCCCGCCATGAGTCATACTCAAATTGGCACATGATGTCCAAAAAACTTAATTGTGTCCGTTCCATCTTTTATTCACAAGTATCTGAATATTCCTTTCTATTCTTCTTTGTTGACTGTTAACACTTTTTAAGAGGATTATTTTCCCTTTCGTCTCAAACAAACATCGATTTGCTGGATGCCATTTTTCAACAACTTCTATAATCAACAGTTGGATCACGCAGACGTTTCACATTAAAAGTGGCAGTTTAAACCATCTGAGGTGCTGCTGTAAAGTTAGTCTGGTTCCCTGACGAATTTCACTAATTCTAATATGAAACCAATATCCAAATCAAACACGAAAAAAATTTCAGATATTTTGGCAATGATCATTTTTTTTGCTTTCATGCCTTAAGTCAGTATTTTAAGCAAAATTGTAAGAGTTGGCAGGTCTGCAATCAGCATGCAACAACCCCTACCACACCCAACAAAAAAAAATCCCAAAATGATTTTGAAAAAAGCAGTCATCTTCATTAAAATCCTAAAACAGCCTTTTTTATAAAAAGCACTCACAAGATGCCAACTAATGTGAATTTACACAGATCCAATTTAAATAGAACTATAGTTTTTAGTAACAAAGAAAAGTGTAATTTGGCTGCAAAGTGCACAAAATATATTGGAATGATCTGAATTTACTATTTCTCAAATTTTAAATTGTGCTCATTACACTTGGGAAGAATATTCTAATCATCAACAAGCTTATCAGTCCAGAAGGTGGATGTTAAAAAACATGAAAGGGGTACATTATTAATTGCTGAATTTCAATATATGAACTGGACATTATTGGGATTGATATGATTGATGGGTATATCATCGATTCAATACTTTCATCGAATGTGGATATGTTAGAAAGCTTGCCAGTAGCTTCTCATGAATCGGTGGTTCTTTCAACAGATTTAACGGTTTCTTCCTCCACCATTAATACTGGCCGCCATGTATAGATTATTGTGTGCTGAAACATGGCGTTAAGCCCCAAAACAACAACATACTGAATCTCAAATCTTTATAAAAGTGAAGATCAGATACACAATGTATTTGAGGAGTAAAGATAATATTTTCCACCAGTCCATCGTGGAGGCCTATTAAGTGTCAGTTTGAATCAATTTCATATAATCGTAACTAGAGAGAGCAAAAACTTCTCTAATGAAAACCCACAATGATTTTCCATTTAAGAGCAGATGTAACAAGTTTGTATGGTTGTCATAACAGATGTAACATCAGAACCAATAATTGATAACAAAATTGATTGTATGAAGTCTACTGGTGAAAACCTCACATTGATACAACTTTTCAATGGAGTAATAAACAAGATTTCCAATATGGCTGCCATGCTGGCCAAATTAGATACAAGACTGGCACCACTTACATTTAGTTGACATTGCAAGATATTTTCTGATGAAAGCAAATTTTTTTATGCGCCCAGACATCTAAAAAAAGTAGCCGTAACAAGATCCTTCACATAATAATTGCAGTGACAATATTTGAAACCAAATTGGAATTTATGAAAATCAGACATCACATTTATGCATTCAGCCAAAACCACATTGCCTTCTTTAAAGACAACTCCTGTAGCTATCTGGCACTATTTTAATTAAAAAACATTACCAATCAATCAAACTTACATTTTCATGTATGAAATAGCAGAGCATACGAAGTTCCCTGTACACTCGTTTGCTGGAGACTATATTTTGGAAGACACTTGGCATTTTCTTCAGTGCTACCCTCTTTCCATCTCGTGGATCTGTTACTGACCTAATGGAGAAAATAAATAAGTACCAAAATGAATTACAGTCTAAATGTCAACAAAATATAGTTGTGACCATATACTTTATATACCAGCTTACAAGGTGAGTCAAGCTGCAAACAACTATCTGATATGCTATTGCAAAATGTACCTGCAGATCAGCTATGTTGCTAGTTTAACTGACTAGTCCAATCAAACTGCACAAACCCAGATCTTCGGTTACTTTATGCAACTACAGATCTGGTTCTGTGCAGTTTGCAGTTGGACTTGTCTTATAACTGATATATGTATGGTAATAAATTTAGCATATGCAAGATAATTTCCTGTTTATCACCTAGCTTTTAAAGGGGAAACCTTATTTAACCCTAAACACATTTGTATAATAAAGGAAAGCTGACCAAGCATTGGAACTTCCTGTATCTCTAAATGACCAATTATCAACTATTACTAGCCAGTCATTAATGTATCTGGTTATACTTTTATAATTACAATAAATACTTTCAACATCACAATACATGGAAGTGGAAACTCTGACTAGACTTAAATACAATAATCGGACTAGACTTAAATACAATAATTTAAATAAAGACCAAAAGAGTAATATTTTAAACACACAACATTAAATGTGACATTATTTGGACTAGAATGTTAAAAATCACTTAATTTCTACCAAAACACATCCTGTATTCAACAAGGTCAAGATCACTGATAGGTTGGAATTAAGTATGAAAAATCAGAATAAAACATGCTGCAATATATTTTATTGTATGCTCAACTGACCCATGAAAACAAATACCTGTCTGAATACATGATTAACCTGAAATAAAGTAAACTATATAATTTTATATTCCGAATCTTGTTCTAAGTTTATTGTACACTCCTAATGTACCAACTTTTAAATTAACTCTTATTTTTTAATTTTCTCACAAACTTAATAAATCATCATTGTTGTGTTGACAGAGGTCTCGCTAGGATTTTAAAACTAGGATTCCAGGACTCTTCATTTGGCAAAAGTAGGAGTCCCACCAGCAAAAGTTGCAGTCCAACTAAGCCAAAAATCACGTACTTTCTTACACTTGGCTACGGTTGCATCCAAACTATCATTTATAGCAACTTTAACACAGTTCTGAATATCATTGCAATCATAATTTTTCTGTTTAACCCTTTACCTAATATAATCGTCTTTTAGCAATTTACCTGATGTCACACTAAGCACATTTTGGCAATTTACATGATGTCACACTAAGTGCCTTTTGGCAACACTTTAAACAACAGCTATTTTGAGCAGGTTTTCCTAGCCACCATCAAGGAAAACACCCTGTTATATACTACATTCATTGGTGAGAATAAACCATTACATCAGTTAACATGGTCACTGTTAATGCTCTGGTTGCAATTATCTATTTAAAGTAAGTAGGTCGTATTTGGGTCTATTCTCCATTCAACAAAATGAGGTCTCTGATATCGTTCAGTACTTGAACCAGTAAAATCAAAACTATGAAAGCTTCAATAACCTGGAGAAAGGCTCTGAGACTGAGGTAGAAAGCCCTTATTTTTTTATAAATTATCAAATTACACTGATTTTGTGATGTAGACGCAAAGAACTTGTAAATTTTGAGTATGGATATTTGCCGCTGCTGTTAATCACGAGGCTTCACTAATTTGATACCGAATGAGTTTTCTCAAGATTTTAAAATACATACAAAATTCTTTTGTTAAAAATAATCATACAGCTATAATGACCTTATTTTACTCTTAAATCTTTCCATACATAATATATGTGTACCAAAAACGTAAAATGGTTGAAATTGCTATTAAACATAACAAACACTTCACTGCTTAACAGGCCTATGTGTAGCAGACTGCACTGTGTAACTACATGCATATAGAAGGGCTAAAAGCCATACACACTATGAGGTAAAGGGTTAACTACAAAACACTTGTCTAATTTTGCAAATATCATTTTGTCTAAATCTCTTGATTTCAAGTTCACAGGCAAACTTTATATGGCAACAACTGGAAATGAAATCAATAACAGTGATTGGGCTAGGCTTTGCCAATGTCACAAATTTCAATTATGTTTTACATATTGGCAACAAAAGTAAACCTTCTGGCCAGATTTTTGGCTGCAACATGTTTTGGCAGATAAAAACAGTACAGTCTGAGTTTGGAGTGGAGAAATTCAAAGGCACCAGATGAGGAAGGGCAAACTGGGATATAAAAATGCACTGGAATCAATTGTTACATAAACAAATCCATATTTCCTATGGACAAATCACCCTAACAGTTACCTGTCCTGTCTGCTTATGCTGATATCTGGCCTTGCTACTGGTATGCTGTAATAAAACCAAACTACATAATCTGCTTATGCTGATATCTGGCCTTGATACTTCTATGCAGTAATATAATCAAACTATATAATCTGCTTATGCTGATATCTGGCCTTGCTACTTGTATGCAGTAATATAATCAAACCACATAATCTGCTTATGCTGATATCTGGCCTTGATACCTGTATGCTGTAATATAATCAAACTATATAATCTGCTTATGCTGATATCTGGCCTTGCCACCTGTATGCTGTAATATAAACTACATGATCAGCTTATAGGGATATCTGGCCTGGATACTTGTATGCAGTAATATAATCAAACTACATAATCTGCTTATGCTGATATCTGGCCTGGATACTGTATGCTGTAATATAATCAAACTACATAATCTGCTTATGCTGATATCTGGCCTGGATACTTGTATGCAGTAATATAATCAAACTACATAATCTGCTTATAGGGATATCTGGCCTGGATACTTGTATGCTGTAATATAATCAAACTACATAATCTGCTTATGCTGATATCTGGCCTTGATACTTCTATCCTATAATATAATCAAACTACATAATCTGCTTATGCTGATATCTGGCCTTGCCACCTGTATGCAGTAATATAATCAAACTACATAATCTGCTTATAGGGATATCTGGCCTGGATACTTGTATGCAGTAATATAATCAAACTACATAATCTGCTTATGCTGATATCTGGCCTGGATACTTGTAGGCAGTAATATAATCAAATTAGCCCTGTGGTATCTGACCTTGATACTGTATGCAGTAATATAATCATAGCCATGTGATATCTGACCTTGATACTGTAGGCAGTAATATAATCAAACTATATAATCTGCTTATGCTTATATCTGGCTCGGATACTTGCATGCTCTAAGATACTGTATGCTGTAATATAATCAAGCTACATAATCTGCTTATACTGATATCTGGCCTGGATACTTGTATGCAGTAATATAATCAAACTACATAATCTGCTTATGCTAATATCTGGCCTGGATACTTGTATGCAGCAATATAATCAAATTATATAATCTGCTTATGCTGATATCTGGCCTGGATACTTGTATGCAGCAATATAATCAAACTACATAATCTGCTTATGCAGATACCTGGCCTGGATACTTGTATGCATCAATATAATCATACTAGCAATCTGATATCTGGCCTTGATACTTCTGTGCAGTAATATAATCAAACTACATAATCTGCTTATGCTGATATCTGGCCTGGATACTGTATGCAGTAATATAATCAAACTACATAATCTGCTTATGCTGATATCCGGCCTGGATACTTGTATGCAGCAATATAATCAAATTATATAATCTGCTTATGCTGATATCTGGCCTGGATACTTGTATGCAGCAATATAATCAAACTACATAATCTGCTTATGCAGATATCTGGCCTGGATACTTGTATGCATCAATATAATCATACTAGCAATCTGATATCTGGCCTTGATACTTCTGTGCAGTAATATAATCAAACTACATAATCTGCTTATGCTGATATCTGGCCTGGATACTGTATGCAGTAATATAATCAAACTACATAATCTGCTTATGCTGATATCCGGCCTGGATACTTGTATGCAGCAATATAATCAAAGTAGCCATGTGATATCTGACCTTGATACTGTAAGCAGTAATATAATCATAGCCATGTGATATCTGACCTTGATACTGTATGCAGTAATATAATCAAATTTCATAATCTGCTTATACTGATATCTGGCCTGGATACTTGTATGCAGCAATATAATCAAATTACATAATCTGCTTATGCTGATATCTGGCTTGGATACTTGCAGGCAGCAATATAATCAAACTACATAATCTGCTTATGCTGATATCTGGCCTGGATACTTGTATGCATCAATATAATCAAACTAGCAATCTTATATCTGGCCTTGATACTTCTATGCTGTAATATAATCAAACTACATAATCTGCTTATGCTGATATCTGGCCTGGATATTTGTATGCAGTAATATAATCAAACTACATAATCTGCTTATGCTGATATCCGGCCTGGATACTTGTATGCAGTAATATAATCAAAGTAGCCATGTGATATCTGGCCTTGATACTGTATGCAGTAATATAATCATAGCCATGTGATATCTGGCCTTGATACTGTATGCAGTAATATAATCAAATTACATAATCTGCTTATACTGATATCTGGCCTGGATACTTGTATGCTGTAATATAATCAAACTAGCCATGTGATATCTGGCCTGGATACTGTATGCTTTAATATAATCAAACTACATAAACTGCTTATGCTGATATCTGGCCTGGATACTTGTATGTAGTAATATAATCAAACTACATAATCTGCTTATGCTGATATCTGGCCTTGATACTTGTATGCAGTAATATAATCAAACTAGCCATGTGATATCTGACCATGATACTGTATGCAGTAATATAATCAAAGTACATAATCTGCTTATGCTGATATCAGACCATGATACTGTATGCAGTAATATAATCAAACTACATAATCTGCTTATGCTGATATCTGGCCTGGATACTTGTATGCAGTAATATAATCAAACTACATAATCTGCTTATGCTAATATCTGGCCTGGATACTTGTATGCAGAAATATAATCAAAGTAGCCATGTGATATCTGACCTTGATACTGTATGCAGCAATATAATCAAACTACATAATCTGCTTATGCTGATATCTGGCCTTGCCACCTGTATGCTGTAATATAATCAAACTACATGATCAGCTTATAGGGATATCTGGCCTGGATACTTGTATGCAGTAATATAATCAAACTACATAATCTGCTTATGCTGATATCTGGCCTGGATACTTGTATGCAGTAATATAATCAAACTACATACTCTGCTTATGCTGATATCTGGCTGGGATACTTGTTTGCTGTAATATAATCAAACTACATAATATGCTTATGCTGATATCTGGCCGGGATACTTGTTTGCTGTAATATAAGCAAACTACATAATCTGCTTACGCTGATATCTGGCCGGGATACCTGTATGCAGTAATATAATCAAACTACATAATCTGCTTATGCTGATATCTGGCCTGGATACTTGTAGGCAGTAATATAATCAATCTACATAATCTGCTTATGCTGATATCTGGCCTGGATACTTGTATGCAGTAATAAAATCAAACTACATAATCTGCTTATGCTGATATCTGGCCTGGATACTTGTATGCAGTAATATAAACAAATTAGCCATGTGATATCTGACCTTGATACTGTATGCAGTAATATAATTATAGCCATGTGATATATGACCTTGTTACTGTATGCAGTAATATAATCAAACTACATAATCTGCTTATGCTGATACCTGGCCTGGATACTTTTATTATGATGTAATATAATCAAACTAGCCATGTGATATCTGGCCTGGATACTGTATGCAGTAATATAATCAAACTACATAATCTGCTTATGCTGATATCTGGCCTTGATACTTGTATGCAGTAATATAATCAAACTACATAATCTGCTTATGCTGATATCTGGCTTGGATACTTGTATGCAGTAATAAAATCAAACTACATAATCTGCTTATGCTGATATCTGGCCTGGATACTGTATGCAGTAATATAATCAAACTACATAATCTGCTTATGCTGATATCTGGCCTGGATACTGTATGCAGTAATATAATCAAACTACATAATCTGCTTATGCTGATATCTGGCCTTGATACCTGTATGCTGTAATATAATCAAATATATAATCTGCTTATGCTGATATCTGGCCTTGCCACCTGTATGCTGTAATATAATCAAACTACATGATCAGCTTATAGGGATATCTGGCCTGGATACTTGTATGCAGTAATATAATCAAACTACATAATCTGCTTATGCTGATATCTGGCCTGGATACTGTATGCTGTAATATAATCAAACTGCATAATCTGCTTATGCTGATATCTGGCCTGGATACTTGTATGCAGTAATATAATCAAACTACATAATCTGCTTATAGGGATATCTGGCCTGGATACTTGTATGCTGTAATATAATCAAACTACATAATCTGCTTATGCTGATATCTGGCCTTGATACTTCTATCCTATAATATAATCAAACTACATAATCTGCTTATGCTGATATCTGGCCTTGCCACCTGTATGCAGTAATATAATCAAACTACATAATCTGCTTATAGGGATATCTGGCCTGGATACTTGTATGCAGTAATATAATCAAACTACATAATCTGCTTATGCTGATATCTGGCCTGGATACTTGTAGGCAGTAATATAATCAAATTAGCCCTGTGGTATCTGACCTTGATACTGTATGCAGCAATATAATCATAGCCATGTGATATCTGACCTTGATACTGTAGGCAGTAATATAATCAAACTACATAATCTGCTTATGCTTATATCTGGCTTGGATACTTGCATGCTCTAAGATACTGTATGCTGTAATATAATCAAGCTACATAATCTGCTTATACTGATATCTGACCTGGATACTTGTATGCAGTAATATAATCAAACTACATAATCTGCTTATGCTGATATCTGGCCTGGATACTTGTATGCAGCAATATAATCAAATTATATAATCTGCTTATGCTGATATCTGGCCTGGATACTTGTATGCAGCAATATAATCAAACTACATAATCTGCTTATGCAGATATCTGGCCTGGATACTTGTATGCATCAATATAATCATACTAGCAATCTGATATCTGGCCTTGATACTTCTGTGCAGTAATATAATCAAACTACATAATCTGCTTATGCTGATATCTGGCCTGGATACTGTATGCAGTAATATAATCAAACTACATAATCTGCTTATGCTGATATCCGGCCTGGATACTTGTATGCAGCAATATAATCAAAGTAGCCATGTGATATCTGACCTTGATACTGTAGGCAGTAATATAATCATAGCCATGTGATATCCGACCTTGATACTGTATGCAGTAATATAATCAAATTTCATAATCTGCTTATACTGATATCTGGCCTGGATACTTGTATGCAGTAATATAATCAAACTACATAATCTGCTTATGCTGATATCTGGCCTGGATACTTGTATGCAGCAATATAATCAAATTACATAATCTGCTTATGCTGATATCTGGCTTGGATACTTGCAGGCATCAATATAATCAAACTACATAATCTGCTTATGCTGATATCTGGCCTGGATACTTGTATGCATCAATATAATCAAACTAGCAATCTTATATCTGGCCTTGATACTTCTATGCTGTAATATAATCAAACTACATAATCTGCTTATGCTGATATCTGGCCTGGATATTTGTATGCAGTAATATAATCAAACTACATAATCTGCTTATGCTGATATCTAGCCTGGATACTTGTATGCAGTAATATAATCAAAGTAGCCATGTGATATCTGACCTTGATACTGTATGCAGTAATATAATCATAGCCATGTGATATCTGGCCTTGATACTGTATGCAGTAATATAATCAAATTACATAATCTGCTTATACTGATATCTGGCCTGGATACTTGTATGCTGTAATATAATCAAACTAGCCATGTGATATCTGGCCTGGATACTGTATGCTTTAATATAATCAAACTACATAAACTGCTTATGCTGATATCTGGCCTGGATACTTGTATGTAGTAATATAATCAAACTACATAATCTGCTTATGCTGATATCTGGCCTTGATACTTGTATGCAGTAATATAATCAAACTAGCCATGTGATATCTGACCATGATACTGTATGCAGTAATATAATCAAACTACATAATCTGCTTATGCTGATATCAGACCATGATACTGTATGCAGTAATATAATCAAACTACATAATCTGCTTATGCTGATATCTGGCCTGGATACTTGTATGCAGTAATATAATCAAACTACATAATCTGCTTATGCTAATATCTGGCCTGGATACTTGTATGCAGAAATATAATCAAAGTAGCCATGTGATATCTGACCTTGATACTGTATGCAGCAATATAATCAAACTACATAATCTGCTTATGCTGATATCTGGCCTTGCCACCTGTATGCTGTAATATAATCAAACTACATGATCAGCTTATAGGGATATCTGGCCTGGATACTTGTATGCAGTAATATAATCAAACTACATAATCTGCTTATGCTGATATCTGGCCTGGATACTTGTATGCAGTAATATAATCAAACTACATACTCTGCTTATGCTGATATCTGGCTGGGATACTTGTTTGCTGTAATATAATCAAACTACATAATATGCTTATGCTGATATCTGGCCGGGATACTTGTTTGCTGTAATATAAGCAAACTACATAATCTGCTTACGCTGATATCTGGCCGGGATACCTGTATGCAGTAATATAATCAAACTACATAATCTGCTTATGCTGATATCTGGCCTGGATACTTGTATGCAGTAATATAATCAATCTACATAATCTGCTTATGCTGATATCTGGCCTGGATACTTGTATGCAGTAATAAAATCAAACTACATAATCTGCTTATGCTGATATCTGGCCTGGATACTTGTATGCAGTAATATAAACAAATTAGCCATGTGATATCTGACCTTGATACTGTATGCAGTAATATAATTATAGCCATGTGATATATGACCTTGTTACTGTATGCAGTAATATAATCAAACTACATAATCTGCTTATGCTGATACCTGGCCTGGATACTTTTATTATGATGTAATATAATCAAACTAGCCATGTGATATCTGGCCTGGATACTGTATGCTGTAATATAATCAAACTACATAATATACTTATGCTGATATCTGGCCTGTATACTGTATGCAGTAATATAATCAAACTACATAATCTGCTTATGCTGATATCTGGCCTTGATACTTGTATGCAGTAATATAATCAAACTACATAATCTGCTTATGCTGATATCTGGCTTGGATACTTGTATGCAGTAATAAAATCAAACTACATAATCTGCTTATGCTGATATCTGGCCTGGATACTGTATGCAGTAATATAATCAAACTACATAATCTGCTTATGCTGATATCTGGCCTGGATACTGTATGCAGTAATATAATCAAACTACATAATCTGCTTATGCTGATATCTGGCCTGGATACTTTTATTCTGTAATATACTAAAATTAGCCATGTGATATCTGGCCTGGATACTTGTATGCAGTAATATAATCAAATTACATAATCTGCTTATGCTGATATCTGGCCTGGATACTTGTATACTGTAATATAATCAAACTAGCCATGTGATATCTGGCCTTGCCACCTGTATGCTGTAATATAATCAAACTAGATAATCTGCTTATGCTGATATCTGGCCTGGATATTTGTATGCAGTAATATAATCAAACTAGCCCTGCAACTGACTAGTCAGATGCTACATCCCAAGTTGTTTGTACCTCCTTACAGATTTCAAAAACTAAAAAATTTAATGTGATAAAATGTGCACAGAACTAAGTCAATTGAATCAGTGATTTATAATTTCTAACCTGACTTAGACCAGAATGGCACTAATTTTGGCATCCTCTTGCACCTCTCATGCTTAATGGACTTTCCATACTAACAAGGTGCCATGCCATATTCTGTACACTATGGTGTAGTTTATTTCCATCCAACAACATAATGAACTAATTCCTCCTCCTATTCAGTCACTGCCTAACTGTGGCATAATTCCATATATTACCAGTGTTGAGTTAAGAATTATATTCCTTTGCACACATGAACATATTAATGAAACCACTTGTTAAATTCACATGAAATGGTAATTTTTTGATCATTCTTTTCCCTTCCTTGATTCGACACCTTAAATATTGGAAGAAATGGGTCTCAGACATAGTGGTCTATGAAACTGAAAACTTCCGTTAAGCATAAACCAGACATTGAGGGTGTTATGGCTGTTCTACTCAGTCTTTTAAGAAAATATAAATCAATGAATGAACTAAGTTCCTTGCACTTTTTATCAAATTAAATGTTTCTATTATTGAAACCAGTGGGGGGGTCAAACCAACGGGGATGTAGCATCGAACTATAGCTACAATCGCCTGCCTCTGAGGGCGGAAACGAGAAATAACTACAGTCAACCACACGACAGCAATTTTTTAAAAAAAACATAGTTTTGCTGAAACTTCAATGAAAACTGATTACCTCTGAAGCACAGATATATACTAACGAAATATTTTTTTAAAAATTGTCAATGTTCTACAATTCATTTGATGTTGCTGCAAATGGGTGTTTGTTTTGTCTGTCAAAGTGAGCCTTTAGTGGCAACTTCAACAACACATGCACCTTTATCAAAGCAAGCTGGTGACCTTTGATCAAAAAGTCAGCAACAAAACTAAAATAAAAGCATTACTTCAGTTTTCAGTGATTAGAACATATTTATTTTAAAGCAAAAGTTTCCTCCTTGCAACAAAAATGTGCATACAGAGAACTCCAGTGTCAGCAATTTTATGCATCCAAAATCAAAAGTTTGTGTCTAAATATGGGTAACTAAGTGTTTCAGATATCTCTGGTTGAATTGTGTACATGCAAAAATTTGTCTCTTTTGTCCTAATTTTAATTGCAGAATAAACAATTTATTCTTGTCTTTGTAACAACATTTAAAAGTTGTATGACCTACAGCAACTTTGCTATTGCTGGGGCAATCACAGACATAGGTCATCCAGGGATCAAGCTACCAGGCAAAGTGGGCAAATAAAAAACCACCATAGAAACAAACTTGGCCTTCTTCTGTAAGGAAAGTGAAAATGACTCTGCCCTGATTATTCTGATGTAAAATATGACTAGATAACGACTTTGAGATGCCTCTCACAGCAGCCAGTAAGTTGGGGCACTACTGTAACCCAATGCCAAAGGTATTTACCCAGTGTAGATACAAATAAGCTTATCTATAAAACTTGGCAACTGACCAGGTCAAGTAAGCTGATGGACAGGTGTTAACCCATTAGTCCAATAAATTAGTGTGATTACTATCAAAATAGTTTTGCCAGGACTTCATTACTAAGGAGAACAAAAGATACAAGGTCTAATCTAGTACTGACCAATTGGAAAATTCAGCAGAAAAAGTTTCAATCTTGTTTGATGTTATATGTTTTTTGCAGCATTTCAGCAGGACAGACCATATTATGGAGGTTAGTATATCTGTCAGAGGAAGAACCCTTGGAAACACTGAGAATAAATAATGACCTACTGGACACAACTGGAAAGCATTTTAATATACTTCAAACATTTAAGCTGTACTCTGCCTTTTTGTCTGACAATTTTATTGGCACTATTTATGCTGGAGTTAACAGCCTCCCACCACTGACCTCTGCATACAGATAAAAAAAATTTCTCACCCATGGTATTAAATATTTCTGATCACTACCTTTTTTTTATTATTTCTGGTTAAAACAACAAATGTGCATCCAACAGTTACTGACAAAAAAAATATCTAATAAATGATACATGTGTGGTTGCAAGCAGCCAGTCTACATGAGAGCCAAAGACAGAAAACTCCAGTATATACAAACAGTACCAAGCACCATATGTCTCTATCAGATTGTCAGAATAAAAGCAGAAAACTGCTCTTTGGTTTACTGAAAATAAAGCAAGGAATCAAACCCATCAAGGCAGAGGTAAAATGTATTTGGCCTGTAAAGACAAGTGTCCTAGACCACTCAGCCTTTCAGGTACTGTTAAAAGAAGCAATTACTGTTAAAACAGTTTTAATGCATGTGGAAGGTAAGGGTGCAAAACTTTAGTTGATCTATAAAGAGCACATTAATTTGGGCAGGTGAATAATTAATAGATTTAAGTGCATGCTATACTGCAAGGATTCCTAACAACTGTATCAGGAAAGCCAGTGATTCTTAATTAAGCCTTCATTTATTTAACAAGCAGACTGACTGGATGTAGAAGGTTAACTTTGATATTTGTATCAAACCTGTTGGAGTTGAAATTGTCTGAACAGCTATTTGGTAATCTATAGGCCAGGGGGACCACAATTTTGGCACCTAGTTATAACAGGCAGTAGAAATATTTAATTCAGTTTGGTTACACAAAATAAGGGGCTTGATTTCCACATAAAATTTCTTGGTTTTAATATGCCCTATTGTAAAAATTTATTTGATTGAAGTTTTGCTGCAAGAGAAAAAAGTGTAGGAGACTGATTATGAATTTAGAAGAAATTCTCTGGCCAAAACAATTATCCAAGTGATTGGATGTATGAAATGTTGACAGACCAATTCTGGCAGTAGAAGCAAACACAGCTAGAGAACACAAGGTATTTGAGTCAATCTCATGCAAATCAATATATAGTGATTTGCTTGGATTTATTTGCTGATATTTGCATCAATTTGTTTAAATTCCTAGACCAATTTTCTTGATTGAGTACAACTGTCTTGAGTTCATCTATTTGAATCAGTACAATTATTTTTACATACATCTGACAAATTGTTTGAATTTGTTGTCATGATTGTATAGAAAATCAGGTAAACAAAGAATTTCAGGACTTACCTTAGTTGATATGATTTACAAGAATATGTGTGAATTCACCTACCTTTGATGATTTCACATATAAGATAAGGACTTACTGAAATTAACAGTGTTAAGCCAGGTAATAAATTTCATTCATTCATAATTGAGACCAGAATAGAACTGTTAGGTCTTGTGGGAATGTTAAGGTGAGCCAGTGTTGAAATTGCTTTTAGGAGTACATAAATCTTAGGAAACTAGGTTTTCTTTATGGGTCTGGCCATGTTTGGCTTGACCAGATAGCCTTTGGTATTTTGAATCAGAACAATTAACAATTCTGGTTCAGTACTGAAGAATGTAGTCCCAGTCTATTTTTAGATCATTTTATTTCCTGTCTCATTTTGGTGGTGATACAAGAGATAGATTTTGTCATTTTTGGTAAGGATTTAAAGGCGATTGTTTATTTTTTAGAATGTGAGCTTATGGTGCGGTTGTCTGTATGTATTTCGGCAACTGTGCACATAGAGTAATAAGGCCATGGTGATGATCCAGAAGTGAAATCCGTGTTCTGTTGCATGGTGTTTTGTTTACAATTCAGCCTCTCCAAAATATGCAGGTCAAACCTTGACAAAAACTTCACAGTAAAGTCATTTTTGAAGGTATTTTTGATTAACATTTGATTTGTATTGATTGTCACACAGTGGAAAGTTCAGTAATGAGAAACAAATGTAGAGACTATATAGTAAAATTATGTTTTATGGCCATTTGTTTGAATTTCAATGGGAGGATATCTGACATAAGAAGAGAGGAGTAATGATCTATTCCCAGTAGGATATCTGACCAGAGATTTAGGATGCTTATCTTTATTTTGAATGGGGAGATCCCAAGTATCTATGTCTATACATACTTACTGTCCACCTAACTGCACAAAGTTTGAGGGCAGAAAGAGGCTTGACATAGAGTTTGAAGAAGAAAAAAAAAAAGCAAATAGGACCTAGAACAGCCACAGTGAAGTTGGAATGAACTGGAAATAAGCAGGTTATATAGTTACACAAGGCAATGACTTCTGATTGTTTACTGATTCTATGATGAACTAATTCTATCATTTAAAACAGATCGGCTCTCTATTTAGGTATATTTGTGTTTCGAAATTGGATGAATGATTTATTAATAAAGAAGTGAATCTTCCTAATGTAATGAATTATCAGTTGCTATGAAATCGATTAAATTTTTTTGTCCTTTCATGTACTAGGACTCGTTATAATGTGTTTATATATCTTCTCAGATCTCTATATAACCTATAAGTTTCAAACTTCATAATATTATTTACTCAATCTGGGCAATAACATCAAACTCTAGATAATTATAACCCAACTATAACCCACTAAAGCTGACACCTTGTAAGAAGGTACAATCTGTCAGACAAAACAACCCCAACAACCCACCACCACATGGAACTAACCTGGTGTACTGTCAAGAAAACTATTTAATTACTGATGATAATAAAAGGTAAAGGGTCTGGGATGTAATGATCAACAATAAAAGACTGTTCCTACTATCAATGAAGGATCCAGAATTGTTTTTAAATATTTGTGTCATCAATAAACATTAAACACATTATGCAATGACAGAAATGTGGAAGCATCTGAAGAGTGTACTATATGATTTATCCCTCATAATTAGAGTAGATTGTGGCATCTAGATCTTATAGTTATTCATAGAGAAAACTGAACATAAACTCTGGGCCTTCTAATAGTTTTAAATTTGATGGCTGAAATCTAAAGTAGGTGGGGTGGGTGTGGGTAGGGTCTAACCTCTTTCAATGTGGATTAGATTTATTTTTTACAACTGGACACTTATTAAATAAAAGTAGCTAGGTAAATCATTTGGCTCCAGGTTGGTAAAGAAACCACTGAAATTTGTTTTTCATCAGTACAGTTATTGTTCTGATTTAAAGTTAAAGAATAACAAATGCAAAATTATAAATTCAACTGGCTTCTGTCTGATTCTTACCCAATCTGCAGGAGAAGTACAAAAATTTATTTCAGTGATCCCTGTGGTTATTGAAAAATGAGATCTAATTTTGTACATAGTATATATAAATTCACAAACTGCATCCTTTTACAAATATTACTTTTGGTTCAGATATAGTCTGAATATAGCACATACAATACAGTACACCATTTATAACTGTCCTAGGTTACTGGCCTTTACTACTACATGATTTCAAATATACACCAGCTATAGAGTTCAATGAACCTCAGTGATCTTTCTCAGGTTGAAGACTGCAAGGGCATTTATACCACACTCAATATGGAGGAAAACCACTAACACCTCTGCTTTGGGTCAGCAGAGTAGGCAAGTGACCTGATAAGGTGTTTCTTATTTCTTCTCACAGCCTGGAGGAATAAATCACCAGAGATGACCTGTAAGCTTTCTTTGTGGTTTAGGTGTCAAATATGTATTAATAAACTGACTGGCAATTTAGAAAAATGATCTTGAAAGTAAAGAACATTTTTTAAGATAAATTTCTGTCAATTAAAAACATAACCTTATGAAATAAATTCCTGACAATGAATACAATTCAGTTAATGCTATTGTCAATGCAAGGCATTTGAGACTATCACTGGTAAGAAACATTCAAATATCTGACAGTAGAAATCATATGTAAAATCCATGTGCCAAACTCCAGAAACAAGTTCAATTTTGGTCCAGGCAAGCACAAACTTCTCATGTGCCCACTTGCTGGCAAGTTGAAAAACTGAGCTAAAAAGGGGTAGATTTTATTTTTGTAATGCTTTGCATTCTTTATATCTGATACCCTGCTATCACTGCACAGTGCATATATCAGTGTGTATATGGACAGCAGTCTTATATTGTGCAAATGGCATCTATCATACTTAATTTCCATTTTGTACAAAATGCCAAAGGTTAGTTTACAACAAATTTTGACAAAAAAAAAAAGAATAAATATTTATATTTGAACTTGGTTACACTTAATTGTTATATCTGAGATTTGCAGACTTCCAGGTCCTAACCTTGCAAGGATAATTTGTGATCTTACAGATTAAAAACATGGCAAGTCAAAGAATATTTTGATGCACACTGCCAACTTTAAAGCAAGTAGGTATTAACTGATAATATAACTAGTGATATTTCTTTTGACTGGTATGGTTGAATATAAAATCCACTAATTTCTATTGATCTCATTCAAAGCAGATTTTATGATCTTTTGTTTGTGATAATTGTGTGGCCAATATCATGGCAAAATGGATAAACAAGTGTTCACAAATCCTTCATTCATGCTTCTAAATAAACTGTTACAGTGTAGCCTTCATTGTTGTTCATGCAATAAAAAAAACTTTGCTGACATATATGCAAGCTGGGTGGGGTGCAAAAAAATAGGCATCAATATTTTCAAAATATTTATTGTGTATTCTGAAAAATTCTTACTACAGTGATCAAATTTCAGGCTGGTCATTATTCTGTCTGTAGTAAGTGAAGGCACAGACCATTCTGAAAGTACCAGTGTTGGCATATTTGGTACATGTAGTGTTATCAGAATTTAGTTGTGAAACTTATAAGCAACATCTTGAACTTGACATTTCGCTTTTTAAAAATTTTATTTGGACTCAAAATGAATCATTTCAATAATATGCCAATAGATTCATGATCTTTTTTTAATGTTACAACAAAAAAGTTGCATCTAAATGATATAATTAAAGGGCTAATTGATTCACTTGAACATTTTTAGCCACGCCTATAATAATGATTAACAAATACAAAAATTTGTACAATTGTAAAGTCTCAGAAAGAAGGAACTGTATATACTCATGGTTCCTCTCACAAAGTTAGAAAAAGATTCAAGACCTTTTCCAGTCCAAAAAACAAAAATTTCCAGACCTAACCATTTGGGAAGTTTATGAAACTAATCGGTAATGATAACAAGAGTGAATAAAATTTTCAGAATTTTAAAATAAATAAAAATGGAACGTTTCCTGCATAATTCAAGTGTGCCTAATCTAAACCAGAACTTATCTTTCATGATATCTTTTTGATAAATTCTCAGGAAGCAATGAAACACATACACCATCCACCATTTTTAATATTTTTCTTTCAAAATCTTAATCTTCTGTTATTTCAAGCTGACATCTGCATATTTCCTACATATGGGTATATAGAAATGTTGGGTGATCATTCAGCTATAAGATCAAATAGACTTTTCCTGTGTTCCAGGTTCTTCAGAAGCCTTTCTGTGCATTTTTATCATCCCCCCATGTTCACAGGAAGTACTGTTATTCTTTAGTCTTACACTATGAAATTATGTGCTCTTAAAATGTATGAAGAGAATTGAAACTTGAACTCATCCTTACGATATTGTTTCAAATAAATTCACACCATGCATCCACACATGCACAGTCCTCCATTTTAGTATTGGTCTTTGGTCACTTTTTTTTTAATAGCAAAATCTTAACCTCATGGTAATTTTAAGCTGAAATCTGCATATTTCTTACATAAATATTTTGTGAACATTCAACTTTAAAAATATATTTACTTTTTCATTGTTTCTGGATTTCTTAAGACCTTTTTGTGCCTTGTTTAAGTTATCTCTCACAACCATTTCATTCAAAAAATGCCCTAATGATGATTCATGAAAGTTTAATTCATATCTTACTCTTAAAATAATCATTACAATATTCTCATATACTTACATGCTGATCTGAAAACACAAATTAGTTAACGGAAATTCACACTTCAAAAATAAATTATTAGATAACAGTCAATTTTTTTATCTTTAAAAATGACAAAAAATTAACAAACTGAAAAATTACATACAATACTTCCACAATTCTACAAAAATGTCTGTCAAATAATCAAAATTTCTTGAAAAATTCCTTGTTCACTCTTTCAGGTTGTAAAGGTTTTACACTAATTTATTATTAAGGTTTAAATTGTAAATATTGCAACACTTAATTTTATGTCAAATATTTGTCCTTTCTTAACCCTTTCATTGCTAAGTAACTTTGTAGGCATTGAGTCCTCAACACTAAGTAACTTTGAAGTTGTAAAGCAAAATGATTTGTGGACTCTGAAAAAACATAACTTTGCCAATGATAAAGATATCTAGCTGGATTAGGTGTCAAAAGAGTGGATTAGGTGTCAAAATCAAGGTTAAAAATCAAATTTTATGACTAATTCAATAAAAATATGCATATCTATTACAACTGTTAAAATGCAGATACAAACAGGTAACACAACAGGTAAAATACAATTATTTTATTACCTCTTAGAAAACTTAGAAAGTTCTCAAAACGTGTTCAATTGACCCTAGATGTACTAGTGAATAATCACAGTAGCAACACAAGTCTTTCTTTCATGGTGTCCATAATATATAAAATTCTATACAATGAACCAAAATGATCTCCAAGGTGAGATCTGTCCACAAAGCTATTATCGTCTTTGCCACGTTTGATCGTTGCATTTAAGTTCGTTAAACGGACAATTTTTCCCAAAACTTCATCTGAACAGAATATTTGAAAATAATCTGAAGCTTTTCTGGAGCCATCTAACTCTCGGGTGTGCCCAACTCTGTCAGAAAACTGAAACAAATCTTTGGTTTTCGGGCTTCGTCCAAAAAAAAACCCCACGTGGAATGTACAATTCCTCTGGTTCAAAACCTACAAAGTCATCTTCATCGTCATTACTGTCACCCACAAGTGCATTTCATTTTCTCTCCATACGTCTTCTCTCATTTTTATCCAAATTTACCAGGTTACAATTATTTAAATCCTTCGAAAACTCTCTAAAATTCCCTCAAACGCCGCCATTTGGATACAAATTTCAGCATTCGGAAAACAGGTTAAAAGTTCCTACTTTGTTCGTTATTTCTAGTTGTATACAAGCTAAACTCACGAGATCATCCAAATATAACATCTACATTACTAGATGAAAGTTATTAGAGGTACCCCGAAAGATATTAAGTCAGGTACTATAATGTTAAAGAAGAACACTGCTTCAGACCGAAAAGTCAGTCCATAGTGTTGATGGATGTAGTTCCCCTGGAACGGTTAAGCTGTCTGCCTTGATGAAAGGGTTAATATTTCTGATAAATTTTGAGCAATATCATACAGTTCAAAAAGTTGTAGTAAATTGTGAAATCAAAGAGTGAAAGAGAAGGAACTGGCAGAGCTCCCACAAAATATTTATGATCATTTATTTACTTAATTAAGTGATATTTAAAGATAGACTATTTGTTCCTTATAATATTAATATTCAGAATAGATTAATATTCACAATATATATGCCTTGAACAGGTTTTCTTTTCTTCAAACAAATTTAAATTTTACCTCTTTTTTCATATACTAAACTAAAATTTTAAATTAAATAGGCCTATCTTAATATCATGCATCATTTGTAAATACAAGTCCAACCTGGAAAATACATAATACCAACTGTACCCAATGTTTTACTACATTTAACATGATAAATAAAACACATATCATCTGATTAATTGGTATGTTTGCTTTGTCATAAAATGTGTTTATGAACTGAATTTATGCTGTATTATTGCCATTATTTACCTTTCTATGGATACTTGTACTAGGAAGTATTACTGTTTCTGCTAGCAAAAGATTGGTCCAAGAATGTCAAATCAAATAAAATCTAATGAAATTAAAATGAATACCCACTAGCACAAAAACTTAAATTACTGAAATAATCCATGAAATGGAAAATACCTTAATCCTCAATAAATCAGCAAACACCAGTCAAAATTGTGTTGTCTTCTCCCACCAACTTATCACACCAACTTATCAGCTATACTCCCCTCAAGATGTTACATTCTACAGTAATGCCCAAACAGCTGACAAGAGCGGTCAATTTTTCAGAACAAGGAAAGTTTAACAAAACTTTACCAGACATTTTTATCATTTTTTCATTTTTCCAGATGTTTTCCATGCCTGAAAAAGCAATTATTAAATTTAAGACTGTCCAGAATTCCAGACCTGTGTGGGAACCCTACTTATACTTCCAAATGCAAATTATATAAACCCAACTCTGCAGTTCCAACATGTGATGAAAGAGCTGGGTCAGTGCAGTTTGACAAGTATATTGCAAGAGTTATTCATCCCTGCCTTCATTATGTAAGCTTCATAATAAAATGGGTAAAAAAAACATGAAAAATATCATGTTTAAGCCAATCATAAATGAAAAGGTAAGAGTCAAGGTTTGCAGCTCAAAAAATTGCATTTACCATATGCATCTTTTAGTTTTGTTGTATTTGCAGTTACAATGAAAGTTATAAGTAATCAAGGTGTCATAAATTTTCTTTTTAATATACATAAAAGAGTAGATATAAGAAAGGTTATAAGAAAGACAATTTATGGTTTTTGTTGTTGTAGGGTTTAACACTATTGTTCAACACAAGATAGGTATACATGGCAGCCAATACAAATGGTGGAGGAAGACCCCAGGGGAAAACCCAGAAAGAACCACTGACCCATTGGCATGTTTTCTCACATAACTACAGCAGACTGAACATGAGACAGAGGTGAAATGGCAATAATTCATAATGATGAGTCCTTTAGACTTTTGACAAGTCTGAGATTCTTACACTCACTTGAGGTCACTAGCAGTTTCAAGACTGGGCTGCCTCAATGTTTTACTATCAGGACAAAGTAAAGATGCCTGTAGATACTTACACACATAAGCAATAACTTTTCATAAGAAATCTCTAAGCCTGAATTGAAATGAATTCCAACCAACTAAATTCTCACCAACTTTCTTATTAAAAGATTAATTCTGGTCTGCCCTCTAATCTAGAGCTATATACATCATAGCCATAAAAGGAAGAGTGCTGATTTGCCAAAAGAGCTTGAACGTTTTAGGTCACTACTCCCACCTAGACCAGTGTTCAAAGAAAATATATTTTAAATCACAGACCCAGTTTTGATGAATGTAAAAAATATCACAAGTTAACTAGCCCTAACTACAACTACAATTAAACACCTCAGTCTAGTGTGTGTAGTTGCATTTTATCAACACACATAAACTGTGCAAACAAGCATGTGGTGTTACTATCTTTCAATTGATATATTTCAAGACTATAATCATCATCAAAAGCACAGGTTAATTAGTAGTTATTATTTTAACAATATTAAGATATTGAATAATAAATAAAACTAAGTGGAACATTCAATTCAGAATGTCGAATGTTACAGGTTGTGTTTCTATTGGGCAAAGACATGGCATACGCAGGGATGACAAGTCAATATTAAAGGTGTATGCAGTTACCTGTCTGTTCATTATTTCCTAGGTATAAATTTAGCTTTAGGATACCAATTTAATGAATTTTCAATAAATTGAAAGTTTCCAAGTTTAAATCAATGATTATATCGGACATAAGGATCAAGTCAGACAAAATAAAGAGTATAGTTTGAGGCTCATCTTGTGACATTGATCCCTTGCAGACTTCTATCAATTGTTAGCTGATCTTGTATTATTGTTACTTGTGACCATTTGGCTATATATGTCAAACTTATATATAGCAACTGCACAAGACAAATTTCCAAGAAAACAGACAGGTTTCTTGAATTTCAAACCACATGCTACAGATCTATTATAGTTTGATAAAAACTTATTAAAAAATTGACAGTTTTTTAATATCTTAGAGCTCAGACACATAAATGTGATAAATTGTTAATGGGAAACCTTTCTACATATCAAAATGATGCTCAGATAACTGAAGTGTCACTCTAAATGCAATTTTTTTTGTGAAGCTATCGTGATAAAGTTTTTAAAAACTTAAGTATTTTGCAACATGTTCTAAAGTGGTAACAAGTAAGCAGATTCTGCAAAAGTTATATATAAATGATGCACAATAAATGCCAACTGATGATGAACTTTGGTGCTTGTTAAGGGTAGAAAATACACTAAATTATTCTCAAGATGAGACTACATCTACTCTGTCCAGGAACAAGGAAGTACACAGGAACATTTTACTGAGATCTGCCAGGATGCATGTTTTTTTTTCTAGGTGACTTTGGGGATTGTATGAGCAATCCCACAATCAAGGAGTCAGTGAATCAAAGGTCAGCATGGTATATTTACTAATGAAATGGTGCAGGTTTGAATCCTATCAGGCCAGCTTGTGTAACCTATCACATGTCCTTGACCAGGACACATACTCCAACTGCCCTGGCACTAAATAAACTACTTGTACTGCAGTGCTCTTAAGGAAAATCCCAGGACCAAATCACACAATTCAAGCATTATTGTTAAATGTGTGCCCTTGACAGCAGGTTGACAAATTCAAATGGTATGCAAAATAATTGTCTAAGACATAATTATTCATCCAAAGTAAAAACAGAATCCATCCTATTTCTGGATTTGTTGACATAAGCAAATAAATACAACTTTTAAATCAGATACCACTACTAATAAAACAATGAGTTGCAATAAATGCCAGACAAAAAAAAAGGTTTAGCTTTTAAGGGTAACACCTGGACTGTCAACTCTGTCCCGAATGTATTACACCACTGTCACAGCAGATGGCAAAAATGACAAGAATGATTACTATTTAAGGTCAATTTAAAGCTTTTTCCAATTTCAAAGTGGTTTAAACACAATTTTTTTCAACTTTTTTAAAAACTTGTAAAATCAAAATTATAACACGATTTATTATTACCACCTACCAATCAAACACATATGCCTTAAACTTTACTAAACAGTTTGAAACAATTTTAAAAATTATCTCATTACCAAGCGTCTGTCATTTTATTTTTATAATACATGTACTTTGTCTACCGCACCCTCCCCATGACGTTAATCAGCTGAGCAAACAAAGACAGACCTGCGATGTACTGTCAATTGAACTAAAAACATTACGTTAATTGAGAAGGAATTAAGGAAATTAACAAATCTACTAAAAATAATTCTCCGCGTCGAGTTTCAACTTGTTCAATTATTAACTACAAGGTGAAACAGATATAATATCGTGTTTCAACAAAGCTAGTCAGACAATGAAAGGTCACTGAACAGAAGATGGGGGGGTACTCACCAAACGACGCCAAAAGCTCCGTATCCAATGGGTCTATCTGGCTGTACGTCCTGTGGAGGGACAACCTCATAATAAGGGACACCTACAGCTGCCGTAAGGATAGCGTGCTGCGATGGGAGGGGGACAGAGGCGCCCTGTAATGCCATCGTGTGTCGTGAGTGTCTTTGGCCGACCACCGCCATAAGGCAACTCCAACCCAATATCCCTTCTTAAATTTCCTCTGGATTGCAAAATCTAGAATAGAAACATGTCCTTTTTTGTGATGTGCACATCCAGCTGGGTGTCCCCTCACTATCTGAGAAATAATTTTTCAACTGTTATTGAAATGGTGGAGTTTTCATATAAATAACTTTGATGAACTAATGGTTAGTACTGACTCACACGAGGCGAGCCAAGCACACAAAGAAGTCACGTGATTTCGCCTCGCATTTTTCCCAAGATTCATTGGTCGGGAGTCAGGAACCAGTCATAAAATATTTTGTGTATTAACATGTATACCTTGTCCACTCATTTAGCCTCTGGCAATTAACAGGTGCTTAGTAAATTCAATAAAAGTACAAATAACGGTACTTAAATAATAATAATAATAATAATAATAATAATAATAATAATAATAATAATAATAATAATATAGCGTCTAATCTTTAGAAGCTCTAAGCGCTTTACAACAATAAGGTGCTTAGTATTATAATGATAATTAATCTAAAAGAAACTGGAAAGTTAACCTTTCCAAGTCAACCATATAGGCCTATAATAATAATAATAATAATAATAATAATAATAATAATAATAATAATAATAATAATAATAATAATAATAATAATAATATAATAAAATTAATAATAATGATGATGATGTGTGATTTTGAATTTTAACATAACTGTAACAATTTTTAAATAATAATAATAATAATAATAATAATAATAATAATAATAATAATAATAATAATAATAATAATAATAATAATAATAATAATAATAATAATAATAATAATGTCTTAGTTTTTGTTTTAACTGTACAGGGGTAATTAATTCGTTTTGTTAAGGCATTCCAGTGTCCGACCCGTATCAGCAAAATCAGCTAATCTTGAGTGAACCTAAGTTTGTATTTATTTATTTTTTTGGTATCGCCTTTACGCCTAAATCAAAGTATAATTGACCCCATTGTGAAGCCGGTCCAGTAACCGACGCCCCCTTGGTCTAATCTTCCTTTAATCAGATTAGGCATCTCGGTAGCCCTCTAGGCTACAAGAAAGCAATTTACCTGGCATGTCTCATTTCATCGACTGGTTCGTCCGAAGCCTCTTCAAAACAATTTGTTAGAAGGTCTTAAAATTACATAGATAAAAAATGACGCGATTTATGTCAAAATACTCACCCGAATTATAATGAAGCTATTATTACTGATCTGTACCGTGATGGCGATTCACAAACATTTCTGGAAGCTCATACTCTCCTACAGGAGTAATTTCCTTTATAGAAGATACATTAAATGCAATAGTGATTTTAAATAACAATTAACTGGAACACAAAAAGGGGTGGGGAATAACTGTAATAACTGAAAACAGAATAATTCTAAAATGGGACAGTATAGATGAAGGGTTGTTTTTGTTTTGTTTTTTTAATTTTCACTTCTTAATACTAAAAGCTTACTTTCCAGCTAATAAATACTAAAAGCAAGAATTTATGGAAAACTTGTATAAGTATTTAAGTGACTATTCAATAAAAAATGTAACAATAAGGTGAGCTTTTAACTGGGCAGACAAAAAGTTAACATCAAATGATTTAATATTTAAACGAGAAATGGAGATTTTTTTTACATAAAGACGAGAGAGAGAGAGAGAGAGAGAGAGAGAGAGAGAGAGAGAGAGAGAGAGAGAGAGAGAGAGAGAGAGAGAGAGAGACTTATAAATATAGAAATAGCTACAAACAATAGAGTAAAATGGGGGAAATGGAGTATGGAAATGAAGTAACAAAATTCTAGAGGAAGATGAACTAATACATATAATAAAGGGGGAAAAAAGGAAATTTGAACAAAAAAATAAGAAGAGTTTAATAGCAGAGTGAGATATCTTGAAAAGCAAATTTAAGAAAAAAAGCAATACAAGTTTTAAGAATAAAAACGAACTACAAAGAATGGAAAAAAAGAGATTAAACAAATGGAAAAAGTTAATACGGAAGAAAAAAGCAGAAAACTAAAGTAAAGACTTATGGAAAATTTAGAAGAAAATACAGGAAGGAAAATTAGGGCGGGTAAAATTTATCACTATATACAAAAAAAAGCAAAACGCTTATGTCAGAAAGACGAACTAAGAAAGGGGGAGTGATGGAACTACTAAGAGATAAAAAGATTGCTGATAACAGGGAAGAAAGAAATAATGTGTTATATTAAGGAATATTACACGGAATTATATCCCTCGCAAAATATTGACCCAAATATTGTAAATAATTATACAAAGGAAACAAACTATGCGAAAACATCATCAGAAGAAAGGACATATGGACATATGTAATGCATAGAAGAAATTCAAAATGCAATCAAACAATTAACAAAAAGGGAAAACCTCAGGAAGAGATGGACTCGAAATTCTATCAGATATTACAAAGTGAGTTATCATTTATTCTAGAATACTTATATAATAACATTCTATTAAGAAATGAATCAATGGCCAAATATAAGAGGGAAGTGATAATTACCTTAATATACAAAGGAAAAAAAATACTAGAACGATAAAAAAAGATGGAGGTCCATCTCCCTCCCAAATATCGATTATAAAATTTTAAGTGAATGGGCATTGGAAAAATAATCAATGTAAACCAAACGTGTGGGACGAAAGGAAGGGATATCCAGAACAATATATTAAACATAAAAACAGTGATTGACTATTTACAGGAAACAAGACAGAGGGGCTTTATAGTGCTTTTTGACCAAGAAAAGGCCTTCGATAGATTATAACTCACCTACAAAATATGTACAAAAAGTTCTGGAAAAATTTGGTTTCGGGATATATTTCCGCAGGTGGACTGAAATCATGTATAATAAAATAACTGCAAGAGAACAGGTAAACGGGGCGATCACGGACGAATTTGAAATGCAAAGATCAGTAAGGCAGGGTAGCCCACTATCAATGTTATTATATATAATATCAATCGAAATTATAAGTGTTAAGATAAAAAGCAATGATAACATTGAGGGAATAAAAATGTCGAACTTGAGAGATGAGTATTAAAATGTACCAGCATGCTGATGATTACACCATCTTTATGAAAGACTCAAACTTCTTCAGACACCATGGAAAAGCTTTTGCATAAAAAATTAACCATGACAAAACCGAAATATTAAAAGTAGGGAAATTAAGATACTGAATAAATCAGATAATGAAAGCATTAATTATATTTGGGGATATAAGACCCACTATCTGAAGAAAGAAACTCTATATATAGCAAACAAGAGGGAAGGGTTAGCACTACCGAACCCTATTTCAATAAAATGGGCAAATATAATAAATCAGATGAAAATGATTTACGCTGAACTGAAAATATATATGCAATAAACTGACGACGAACGGTGCAAAACTAGTATCTAACTAACCTGAGGGCTTTCGACTCTTAATGAGTCTTTTTTTTTTCAAAGGTATATCCAAAACATAGACAAAACAAACAAATAAAACACAGAAAACGCTGTGGTTGACAAACTCTATAAATATATTGTTGTTGTTGTTGTTGTTGTTGTTATTGTTGTTCGTCCTTCGTTCTCGAAAATGACCATGACTTCACGTCTGGGCTACTCAGTCAGTTCGTAGATGGCTGGTGAGGTCAATCCGCGCTCTGAAGTGTCTAGGGCAAAGAAAGCCGGGTCTTGCCGGGATATGGATCGATTGAGGATTGGCGCTGTCTCTGCTCTTCCTCTGCCAAAGTGTATATATGTATGGACTGATCATGGAGGGTAGTACCTCTGGTGGGATGGCAGTCGTACTGCCATGGAGTAGCTAGTCTACCTTTGGTCCCCACTTGTTACTCAACTCTCACCTGTGGCTCCCATTAGCAGTAACTTGCGCAGCGGCCACATCACGGGCAACGGCTTCGACTGGCCGGCTAAACCAGGTTGAGGGTAGCCTACGGGTCAGGGTCACAAACCCACGGTAATATATATATATATATATATATATATATATATATATATATATATATATATATATATATAGATAGATAGATAGATAGATAGATAGATAGATAGATAGATAGGTTAAGTTTCACCATTCGAAACAGACAGGACATATATACAAAGCAATTCATTAAGCAAAAACTTACGAAGAAACTTTAGAAGTACAGTGTATTAAGAAATAAGTAGTCAAATATAGGGATAAAAAAGAATTATGGGTAGTTAGCAAGCATGAGACTTTCAGATGTATAAGGAAAGATATTACTAAAAATATTAAGAATAAAGTTGAACAAGACAATTGGGGTACAAACTGAGAGAGTTTGGAGGTATTTGACTAATATTAAAACCTTAAAAATTTAAAGCATAATTTTTAAATATCTACATAATACATATGTGCAAAAAGGCGTATTATACAAAATACCATGCAGCGTGAAAAAAAAAGCCAATAGAATTGGGGTGATTACGGACATTTAAAAGAAAGAGAGGTGTCTAACGAACAGTCTATCATTTTTTTAGACGCGAATTATGACAAAAAGTAGATAGTGATAATAATTTATTATATATAATAAGAAACATGATGGCCTGCGGACAGGTAATAGTAATTAAAATGTAGCCTGTTCATATTTGATATCACACCGAAGGCTGGGAGATGGGGGCAGGACTTCGTTAGCAGCCCAAGTAGGGGTGCATACCGACCTAAGCGCGGGCTGCAGTGAAAGAAGCAAAGCCTATTTGTCTTAAGAGTTAGCATTTATTTTATAAAGTAAGGCACATAATCAAAGTTAATCCCAATTTATAACAAAGAATCAACCATTATCTAAATAAGAGAGGATTATGAGTGGCGACTAGGAAGGAGGGGGATGGATATATTACCCCACCCACACTCAAGAGTGGTGGTGCATATATAAATAAATGAAATGCTCTATCCCACAACCTCCTGCTATGAACTCCCAATAACTCCAATACAAATTATTTATATTTGACTGTTTATTTTTTAGGCAATGTGATTTTTTTGGGTTAGTGTTATGTATACCATTATCTTGTTACAAAATGTCATAAAATATCTCGAAAATAATAAAATCTTATGTTTTGTTATGTTAGCATCGCAGTGAAGACGTTGCAAGTGTCATGGTTTTCGAGTCTGCAGTTATTAGTAACAAAAAAAATTCTTCCTCACAACATCAGAGATACACGATGATTCGTCCTACAATTATGGTGTATAATTAATTTGCAATATAACTCCGGATATGATTTACCTTGATAGATTATGACCACGGATTAAAAATTTGAAGATTGGATTTTAAGCAAAATATTCACACACACACACACACACACACACACACACACACACACACACACACACACACACACAGCATGTTCAGAGCGTTTCTAACTAAACCATCTCTTTGTTAGAGAAAGTAACAACTTGCATTAACAAAACACACACATCACAAAAAAGCCAAGATATCTTTTTTAAATTCCTATGTGTTTGAACGACGGAAAGGGTGGGACTGGGTGGGAGAATCTACAAACAAAAGGTACACCATAGAAGAAACAAACAAGAATACATTTAATAACAATTTTAAACTGGGCAAACTGCATGTACACACTTTAATATTTCATTATTACCCTAAATTCACTTGGTGATGCAAGCCATCTGAAAGAAAAGAAACTTGTTTCCTGTGAGCACCAAGAATGGTAGAGTGATGTGGAGAGTTGGGTATGTGGCGGCGTGTAAAAATATTATAAATTAATAGTCATATTATTTTAATAAATAAATGAAAAAAATAAATAAATAAATAAATAAAATCCTCATTCGTGGAAGAAGCAAAATCAGCAGAAAGGGGAAAAGTGGTCATCTTAGGAAAGAATCTTACAACGCTTTTTCCTACTGTAAGGGATGTATATATATATATATATATATATATATATATATATATATATATATATATATATATATATATATATAGAGAGAGAGAGAGAGAGAGAGAGAGAGAGAGAGAGAGAGAGAGAGAGAGAGAGAGAGAGAGCTTCTTTTTCTGCTAGGCAGATATTCTCATACAAGCCACTCACTGAACATGAATAAGTTTCACAATACATCAATCAATTAGAAACTGATACTTGCAACGTATGCTACTGCTTAGATACTCTGAGACTCAAACTCTACATGGTAACGTAATTATGTATCTTCAAGAAGAAAAAAAATACGAAAAAAAAAAGAAAAAGACAACAAAAAAAACCAACAAAAAACGAACAGTTCCAGAATCGATAAACTGGCAAACTAATGACAAGGTACAATGGTATCAAAGAATGAGCAATTGACTGGGAGGTTACCAGTAGGCACAAAACAGTACATTCCGATTAGTTGTATTACTCAAGTATCTAACAGCCTTTATCCAAGTCTATATGCTTTACAAATTACTGATAGCATTAAGTTCAAAGTGACTTCATTTGAACGTAAATGTACACGAATCACATATCTGTAATATTTAAATTTAGACGTCATGGACCACAAATCACAACAAAAGTGGCCTCCATAAGATTTTTTTGTACACGATCAAAGTTCGTTTACCGTGAAGTACGATGGAGAAAAATACTTTTGAAATTAGAAAAGGTAATACAGGTATGGAATTTCTTTACGAAACAGTGCTGGATGTATAATGTTCAATTTTGACAAATGAAGAGTGGCATAGTGTTCTATATGACACTAGCTCAAAGTCATTGATTTATAATTTTTACCAAAATGATAAAAATTGGACTTGTTCACGTCTAGATCGGTGTAATTAAGCTAAATTAACCTTGTTAGATTGATAATATGTCAATGACGTTCAGAAGACAACTATTTTTTCACTATCACCTGATCTTTTGCTACCCAAGGTCCAAGGAAATAAATTTTTAACACCAATATCTTAAAACAACATTTTCTGCATACAAAGGAGACAAATCATGGTATTGTGTTCGAATTTATAAACTTAAACTAAGTAACAGAAAGCAAAACCATCACAATTGAACAATCATTTAATTATCTAAATCAAACAGTGAAAATTTTAAGAACTTACAGTCAAAAAGCATAGTATTCCGAGTGAATTCCATTGGTATTCCGAGTGAATTCCAACTATGAATATGCCGACGTGCTAACAGTCTTAACGTATTATCCACACTAATCCCAAAGTAATTGTTTAGTCCAAAAGTCAATGAGCACTTTGTAACGTCATCGAATATTTTAAATAAATCATCTCAAATTATCGTTGAATCGAAATAAAAGATAAATATCAAGATAGAAATAGGAATGAAAAACAACCCACCTCGTCCTTCTTATATACATCCCCATGAATCTATCGTGCAATATATCCCTTCTAGAGCCATGTTGCAATACAATCAAACCTGTCCTATGTCGCAATAACTGAATCATCCAAACCGAAAATTAGTCCCAACTGTAAACAGGTTAATTATTTAGAACCTTCTAAGATCATAATCAAGGATAAGGTCTATAGCTGAAACCACTTATTTTAGCTTACCAACAAGACAGAGCAGGTACATACCAAGGCTTATCCTCAATCACGAAGAAAGGCTAACAACACACACACACACACACACACAAACAAACAAACACACTCACACACATACACACACAATTAAACATACATGATATCTCCCCTCATAAAGAAACATATAAAGATTTATAAAGATTTATTTTATATAATAGAGAATATGCATAAGATACTTCGATAAAGAGGAAAATGCAGCTGTAAAAAGAGTATCTTTTCCTTTGATTACCAAATGTCAATGCTGTATTTTTGCGACATCAAACTCTACCTCAACAAAATCTGATTTTTCTTGTTTAAGCTGTAAAGGAAAGTGAGGGGGGTGATCACTAAAGACAATAGTCAGTTAGGGGACTGGGTTAATTTCAAAGTGTTACGAAGTCAAAATCAAAGCTAACAATTCCTTTCTGATCGTGGAAAAATTATTTGGTTCATGTTCAAATTGTTAGAAAATAGCACATTGCCACAGAACATTGTTTGATCTTCTTGAATTAACATATCCCCAACCTCAAATTCACTTTTGCAGCAACAGCCATTTTAAATAACTGACCGAAATATGAAGCTGAAAAGTTGCACTCTTAAGCATCAAAAACGTCATGACGATTGTCAGAGTAAGGAATCTTGATTATCTTGTCCAACAGATTGGTCAGGGACTCAGCAATTATGGAACTATTTGAAAGCGATATCGGATACTATCCAGCCATACCAAAAAATTTTATCAGTTGCTTAAGCAGCAGGGAGGGTGAACCCTACAAATTTTTGCGACAAAATCGATTAAAGCCTCAGAATGCCAAATGGAGCCTTCCTACGAAATCTCATATTTTAACCAAAAAAAAATTAAAGGCCCCATTTTACAAATGGAGCCTTAGCGATTTTGTCGCAAATACATTGTCATAACCACCCTCAAATTGCTGCCATCTACGTCTACAAATTTTTGCGACAAATTCGATTAAAGCCTCAGAATGCCAAATGGAACCTTCCTACGAAATCTCATATTTTAACCAAAAAAAAATTAAAGACCCCATTTTACAAATGGAGCCTTAGCGATTTTGTCGCAAATACATTGTCATAACCACCCTCAAATTGCTGCTATCTACGGTCGCAAATATGTTGTCATTTCACCCTCCCCCTGCTGCTGATTAATACAATTTATTTAACCAAATATTTGATCAAGTCCAATACGATATCGTGACCGAGGGTCGTGTAAATTTATTGTTATAAATCCATACGGGACAGACTGAGCATGACCGAAGTAATTTTTAAATCCATTGAAATCCATATCGGAACACCATGTCTGCCAAATATTTCGTAGCGTATGTGTATCAACGCCGTTGAATACAGCAAGAATATTACAGTTATCGCGAATCACTTTTGGAATTTGAGTATATCGTTGAGTGACATATATCACGTCAGTGTTTTTATGCCTACCTCGGGAAAATACTCTAGCAGGGTTCTTTTGATTATCTAACATTACATCATCGTACACTACAAGATTGTTTCTGTCTCCATCGAGATCTTCTACTGATGGTGCATCATCAATATCTGTTATAAAATCAATTACACTTTCACCTTTAATTTCTGTTGCATTTTCATTATAATCTTTTAGCACTTCATAGCACCGTTGATCATCTACGGATGGGGCAACTAAATATAATTTATCCCACTTCATAAATCGCACTATCAAATTAAGCAGCAATTGTGTTTTGCCCGATCCAGATGGTCCGATTATAATGGCACGGACAGAATTCGGAAGCGCTGCGTGGTGTTTTACCGGTTCTCTTCTTTTAGTCGCTGAAAAATCAATTATATTCATAACTCTATATATAAATTATGGATCTATATTGTGTTAAGTGTAAACAGCGTACTGATACAACCGATCAGACAACCATTACAACTAAAAACAATAGACTAGCGCTTACTGGTAAGTGTGTAACATGTGGTACAAAAAAATTTCGATTTTTAAAAAAATGCAACTCGGAGGTGATATTGCCGCAAAACTTGGAAAACTCCCCGGAACCCCATGGGCAAAATACCCCGGAGAAAAACAGCTTCCAGGATATAGCTACTGTGGTCCCGGAACGAGATTAGATATCAGACTTGATGATCAAAATCAGCCCCGGCCTGGTGAGTATCCGATAAATGCTATTGATAAGGCATGTCATGCTCATGATGTTGCATATAAAAGCAATAATTTGCAACAAAGACATATCGCGGATGTAAAATTAATTCATGCCTTAAATGCTATTCCCGATAAATCCTTCAAAGAAAAATTGGCTTCATGGTTGGTCAAATCAGCTATGAAAGGCAAATTAGTGTTAGGTGCTGGTAATTGAAAACACCAGTGTTTTTTATAGTATGGAATCTATTTATTATTCTCCGAAAGGATACTGGAGGGGTAAAGCAGCAATCAGTAAACTCGCTAACGCTGCAAAAGTGAAAAAATCTACTGCAAAAGATTGGTTATCCAAACAGGCTATATGGCAAATTTATCTACCACCGCCTAAACAAATTAATTATTCTCATTTTGATGTTACCGTACCCAATGAAGTTCATCAGGCTGATTTATTGTTTTTACCACATGACCATGGTTACAAATACGCGCTAACTGTAGTTGATATTGCGAGTCGATTTAAACAAGCAGAACCATTGAAAACAAAGTCAGCTTCTGAAGTCGCTTCTGCATTTGAAAGGATTTATCGACGAGGTCCTCTAAGATGGCCAAATCTATTACAAGTTGATCCTGGCAAAGAGTTTCAAGGTGCTGTTCTATCAACAATGAAAACTCATAGTGTTACAATACGACGGGGACATACTGCGTTACATCGTGATCAGGCAATTGTAGAACGATTTAATCGAACTCTTGCAGAACGGTTATTTGGATATCAATATGCAAAAGAATTCATCCAAGAAAAACGATCTCGTGAATGGGTCCAAAGGTTACCGAGTGTAGTTGCAGCGTTAAATAACGAGATTACTCGAACTATTAATATGAAACCAAATATTGCAATAAAAAAAGAATATATTCCCGAACAACCGCAGCAGGTTAGCACTCAGCCACTTCTCGGTGATGTTACTGTGAGATATTTATACGAACCAGGAGAGCTTGAAGGCGGTAAAAGAAGAGCTACTGATCCTATATGGAGTGTTACTACGCATAAAATTTCAACCATAACGCGATCAACTGGTAGACCTCCAATCTACAGATTGGATTCAACTGCACCTCAGCGTGGTTTTACACGCGAACAACTACAAGTCATTCCGGACGATACTCAATTACCGCCACATGGTCTTAACTAGCTCCGTTACTTCTATTACACTCAAGACAGGTCAACATCACATTGTTTCTGACATGACCAAGACTGTTATTTTTTCTGTCTACGGTGAATTGTCGAGGGTCTTTATCCGAATACTGCCAGTGCATTATACAATTGCAACTGGCGCAGTGATTATTCTGTTGTTCTTTTAATGCGATTATTACTTCAGCATCAATATCAAATTCTCGTTGTTTTTTTTTTGTCCTGCTGTTTGTAGCCAGAGAGTTTTTTATTAATGATGCTAATATCAGTGTTGTCATCGTTTGCATTAAAATCATCATCGAAAACAATCCTTCGTAGTTGATTTATTCGTCGTACTCTGGACACTGCGAGTTAGACTAAATTTGACCATTCAATGCGATTATCAACTATCCAAACAATTGTATCCGTGATGGTCAATCCTTGTGACGAGTGTATTGTTGTTACATAACCAAGCGTCCATGGTGATTTATCAGCGCATAATGCATCTTCTACAGTATTGATATCAACTAGCACAATATCATTTAACACTAGAATCTGTTTCTCCGTCTGGCCTGGAATTTCAACTTCAATATTCTGCTTTCGTGTATCCAATGGTCTATAACACAACGGTACTGGAAACGTTGGGAATTTTTTCTTGTGTAGCTCAAACAACTTTTTCTGAAGTGCGTCTCTGACTATCTTTCTACTTGCTACTACAAAATCATTTGGTTTCCATGTTTCCCAAAAATCATTCATAGGCGTTTCAGAAATTATTTCACGCGCTACTTCACATTGAATTCTATCGGGTTGTAATCTAATTAGTTTTTTAAACTCGCGTAACTGCTCATCGAGTGCTCTATAGTCAGTATCAATTTCTTCGTAATAATCAACAAATCCTTTTAACCAATTATGTGGACTTCTACCAACAAATGGTGGTGGTTGACCATGATCGCCGCACAATATAACTTTTGTATTATTTTGCAATAACCAATCAAGAAACATTTTTAATACATCTTCTGAAACAGTACATGCTTCATCCCAAATAATAACCGCTGGAATAAATTTCTCACCCATTCGCTCAGGAGTCCAAGCATCACCCTTGTATCGAAAAAAACTATGATACGTGCAAGCTTCAACATTTCGTTGTTTGATCTCTCTCGCTAGTCTATGAGTTGGTGTGAGTACAATCATGGACGTTCTCTCTCGATATAATTCTATCGCACGTGTTGTCTTTCCAGATCCACCACAACCGTTTAAATAAACTGTTTTATATCTACAAATTGGATCTGATATCGGTGGTGCCTTAGACATAGAAAATCCTTCGGATTTTTCACTGATAGAATTATCGTTCTTCAGGTAACTGCTTTTAATCTCAACGTCTGCTGATTCAGAATAATCGCATTGTATTTCACGTTTAATTCGCCATGTTCCCCACGTCTCTTCGCTATTAGTAAATTTAGTTATCTCTTTGATATATTTTTTATCGACATACATTGAATCAATTGCAACTCTGACTGCTATACTAGGAAATCTATTTATCATTGCAAATAAATTGATAGATGCATAACCCAGCATAGAAGCTCTCAAATGTAGATATGCAGAGCTTTCTCCATCACTGTAAGTAACAATTCTACCTAACTTTGTTTTATTGGACAAGAAGGCTGTTTTACAATTTGCGTATCTATTTTTCTCTACTGCATCTTTAATAACGAAGTCGTATTCGGCATCATCTATAATCAATCGTGAGGATTGTCTTTTAAAGTTAAATTTTTTTCCACCTTGTGTAAATTTACCGATTATTCTTCGGCCAAGATCCTTTGCTTCACTATTTCGTTGATTAAATATCTTTTTTGACCATTCAATGATGTACTCCTCGTCAGCATCAATATGTTTTCTAGACTTATCGATTATACTATCAAGACATTCTGGTTCTGGTAACCAGACATTGGTTTGTTTTTGATATGAGATAATCGCTTCGCTGACAATCAACGAAACTAACATTTTACAATCAATCATATATCGCAATAACACTATTGGTAACCACATCCTTTCAGCCATGTGTCTACCAATCCAAACATAACAACACGGATGAAGTCCTTCAGCGAATTCAAATGATACTACGCAAGCAAAACCGGTCAAATTAAAATCAGGCAGTGGTCCATTAAGAGCAACAAGAGTCATTTCATGTGTGGGATGTCCAAACCGTTTAAAATACTCACCAGCGAATCCATATCCTAGAAAACTTCCTGGATAACAGGCAACGATATCAACTGATATCATACTTTCACGATTGTACTTAACGTTCCATAGACCGCCATGATAATATTCCAAACAGCTTGATTGAACATCTTGTAAAAACTCTTTTCGTGTTGGTTTCCAATTATTTTTCTTTCTTGCAAAATGAGCTGCAACCGATGGAATTGTAAAACAATTTGTAAGTAACTGTTCGTAATCTTCGGATTTTTCATTAAAAACGCTAGCGTTTTCACTGAGACTTATTGCTAGATTTTTCATCCTATTATGTAGACTTTCACTGCGATATAATTCACCGTTAGGTTTCACAAATTGATTGAATTGACATTCTTCATCTTCAAAACTATGAAGTAGCCATACTGATACAGGGTCGTTTTTACACAAACTAGCAATAGCATCGAATAATCTTTCTTCAGTGAGAATACCATCCTTGGTGAATTCTTCTGGGATATACTTCACTGTTCTGTCTCGCGGGAATATTGTAACCGCGGATGTCCATGCGTGTTTGTTATGATCAATAATTTTGATTGGAGCTCCGTTTTTATTGTATTTCGATTCGTATAATACTTCGCCAGTTATCGTTAAAACGGTTATCGGAAATCTCAACGACTTTTCCAATCTAGCTATATCGGAAATAGTTGCTCCGTTCTCTTTCACTGTTAGCTCCCATTCATCTATTTTTTTATGTCTTAGATCGGTTAATTTATTCCCACGGAGTGCATTTGTAAAATGTTCTAAGACTCTTTGTGCCACACAGTTGAGTGGCTTTTCCGCTGACGTTGACTGTTTCATTGGTGCTAGTTTTCCAATGTCAGGGTTATTTAACGGATACATCCCATAAACGATTGCTGTTTCTGGATACGCTTTTTCATAGTATGGTTTATCAATTCCAGTTAACAGCCCTGGTCTGGAATCACGGCTAACAATGACTGTTGTCCTATCTTTGAGAATTGGTTCAAACTTGTCTCTTATAACCCATTCGCCCGATTCTAAATTGATAATGAATTTCACTCTGAGAAAATACCGTTTATTGCCAAGTTGTGATAGTATCATAGCTGCTGTTTCATCATTCATTCTAGCATCAACAACACCATCAATTTTAAATGTTGACCAGGTGTGTGATGCGCCGTCCTGTTTAAACTCATGAACACAATCTCGTATTTTTCTAATCAGACTTCTATTATTTATTCTCTCTTTTGGTACATCTTCGAGAGTTCTATCAAGATTGAATTTAATATTTTTCCAAGGCTTGATTGCCGATAATCTCTTGAATTCTTCATTCATATAAATAAGACAAGTATTTAAATAGAAAAGTTTGTTTATATATAATGAATCACTGCAAATGGCTTATGATCGGATCAGTAACCCCATGCAATAAATCGTGTAGAGGTGAATTCTGTGGATATCACTTACAGAGTGTCAGAAATAATTCGACAGGCCCGTCCCCATGCATAAATTGTGGGGTGGGTGTGAGAGGAAAATCACAATTATGTATCAATTGTGGGGGTAAGCGGTTTAGAGAATTAAAACGTTATTATGATAAACGAATAAAAAACGCTATCATTGACCTTAATCATGACTCTGTCAAAGACAAAATCATAAAAACCCCTCAAGACTACATTAATAGATTTATAATTAAAGCAAATAATGAATTAGACAAATATTATTATTATATATAAATGGAGCAAGAATTCAGACCACATCCAATACTCGTTAATTATGAAATATCTCGTAATGGTGTTGTTAGACACTGTAGACTAAAGAAACCCGTGGGATATGTTAATAATCAGGGATACTTGAAATTTACTGCTGGAGGAAAGGGATATCTCTGTCATAGGGTAGTCTTTGAGTGTTATATGGGACCGATTAAAGATGGCTGTGTTATTGATCACATTGATTCTAATATTCAAAATAACGCGATTTCCAATTTACAATGCATTTCTCAAAGAGAGAATATAAAAAACGGAAAGACAGGGACTTGTAAGTCAGTTGGAAAGAGACCAGTACAGTCATTTGATACAACGACGAATGAAGAAAGAGTTTTTCATTCAATGAATGCTGCGGGAAAATATTTTGGAATATGTATTCCTTCAGTACGAAAAGTTGCTGAAGGGATTTATCAAACAGCTATCTCAAAGAAAAATGGACATAGAATAAAGTTTTCCTATTTACAAGATAACTCTCAATAATTACTATTTTGTTCCGTATTTCCCCTCATTACTACTGATCGTCACGTGATTATCCTACTTTCGATATTGATTCCCGGATATGTAATTCGTGCGAACACATGTGAAATTGGATTGAATTAATGATGTGTGTGATCTCATGTACGTATTTAATGGTTAACTCGGTATGTACGGATTTTGATTTTGTGTTATTGTTTCTTGTTTCTAAAGACTGTATTGAGAACAGCAGGTAAACAATTTGACAGAGTTATGTATGGCTGAGGCCAGGGTTCTATTAATAGATTTTTTAAAAATCCCAATTACAAGGACAGCGTTAACAGCGTTTGTATGAAAATGAAATTACTTTATAATTACAAATTAAAATAGATTGTATGTGAGGTCAGGGTAGTAAAACGCGCTACATGTAGTTTAGTTTTTTTAGTGTGGCTACATGTAATAAAATTCAGAAAAATATCATTCTCGATTCAAGAAATAGCAGGTCCTGAATTGACAGGGATCCCCATTACGGAGTTATCTCGTCATGTAAATCCATTATTACTACGATTATTTAATCGTAATATTATAGAAATTAATAAAAAAAATTGCTATTATTTAACAGTTGTATTTCTTATTTTAATGTTTTATTTAAATACTTAGCTTCCATTGAAATTACTACACAATATTCATTATGAAATGCTAGAAAAATAAATACACACCTACACATTGACACTGCAGTATTAGTTCACCTTATATATAATATGAGCCGTAATAAGTTTGGGGCTTTAAAACGAAGCCCAATATTGCCAATCAAAACTCCCACGCCATTGACATGGTGTGGTTGAATTTTTTCAACTGCAACCATGGTTAATTTCTTGGGTTGCTTTTGATTGGCAGATTGGGTGTAGGTCCGCCCCGTCGTTTCATGTTTGTATCGTCCTGTACTGTCCCTATCATACCATCCTATCATCTCATTGTATATATGTAATGTACTGTCCCCCCCCACAACATATCTTCCGGAAGACCTAATATAGCATTTGTTACGTTAGAGCTTCCAATTGGGAGATCTATGTTTGTGGCCCTTGGGCTTATATAATGCGAAGGCACTAAATGAGTTCCAAGAATGTGCTGTCCCCCCTCTGGGCCTCTTTGACGTCGTTTGGCGCGAAAGAGGTTCCAAATGAGGCTTTATGTTATATGTTCAATGTTTGTAAAGAAATCACTTGGATTTCACGTCTAATACCCAATATAACCCGCCCTTGAACTCGATTGGGGGGTTAGGGTATTGTATAAGTCTTTAATGTATGTGCCCTTTCTTGCCTCGGAACTCGAATGAGGAAGAGACGGGCATTGTATATGTTTTGTTTTTTTTTTGTATATAAAAATATTTTAAAGATAAGAAAATACATTAGTAATAATATTCAATAAATGGAATTTCAAGATATTACATCTATCATCACAGAAATATCAAATTTAAGAAATCAAGGAATCGTACTCTCTGAATTTTTGAATGAAGATAGACTTTTGAATGAATTTGAACAAATTGATATACAATTGAAACATGGAAGATATGTTCTACCTAAAATGTATTCACTGATAAAAAGAATCCAAAAAGCGGTTAATGCTTCTTTGTATAACAATGATATTAATTTATTCATTCGGCTATTTAGTATAGTTGAAGCAATTAGAAAGAAACTCGGGGAACAGTACCAAGTTCGGTCAGGGATTGCTTTGAAAGTGAAATCTATAAAACGTTTGATTGATGCAAGTATTGAAACCCACAATTGAAAAATCGTTAGCATTTCCAATAATGACATCAGAAGCATTAACTACCAGACTAGCTCGTGAGAGGTTAGCATTACTGAAAAAGTTTATACCAATTCGAGATGACGTGCGAGATAAACTACAACTTAGACAGCAAGCGCAGACTGACTTTTCTATTGGAAGCGAACAACTTTTTGCCCCTGTAACTAAAGCCACTAAAGATATGAAACTTGCAACAGAACGTGCTATATACGGCGACATCCCTAAAGAGGGAGCAGTACCTATTATTGATGTATTAGGAAAGATTGCTACAGAAACTGAAAAAAACTCACGAGGGAATAAAACAGCTTTCAGGTGAGTTACAAACTCAGCGAGAAATACAACAAATGGGTAATATTGATATTGATATTGATGATAACCCCGTTGAAGATGCTAGTGATTCTATTGAAAAAGTTTCCACTAAAAAAAGTGTTCCTTTTAACGAGAAATTCACTGATGAAGCTATAGAAGTAATCAAACAATTTCAATTGTTGAAACCTAAAGATTATGCGTCATTTGGTGAATTCGCTGCCGAACGTTATTATAACAGAGAAGAATTTTTAAAAGACGAGTATAAAAAAAACACAATAAACAAAGTTCAATGGGTGGATTGGTTATTTAAAATTAATCAAGAAATCCCCGGCAATTTAAAAAAGGATACAGTGGAGTACAGAGCTTTTAAAATAGGAGTTGATTCGTATGGTTTAGAACAACAACAACTAAAAGAACAACAAAAAGAACAACAACAAGGTCGAGGTCGAGGTCGAGGTCAAGGTCGAGGTCGAGGTCGAGGTCAAGGTCGACAATCTCCAGAAATTCAAAACGTTTCCGAACCAGCTCTAGAAATTCAAAACGTTTCCGAATCAGAAAGTTCTTCAGGAGAGGGTTATGGAAGTTCTCATCATGATTCTCATATATGTCCTAGTAATATCATTAATGATATATCACGACTTGAGGTTCTTATGGGAGGTAAGCGAGCTGGGAATAACTCAGTCGAAATAACTAATGAAGCATTTGATATTTGCAGACGATTATTCCAAGGTGGGATAACTGATATTCATACGTATCGAGAACTCTTGGATGAGTTAATGGACGGAATTCCAGGGGAATTTAGTGGTTATTATAGCGATTGAAATTGTATTTAGAAATTACAAAGTCATTTCAAATAAGATGATAGTACACTATAATCACAATAAACCAACAATCGTGTATGTGGTAAACTCAAGATTGCCCGTTTATAAGGCATACTATGGAGACGGCCTTGGAAATACCATAGCGGGTTTATTCACAAGAACAGCCCCAAAAGTAGCACCAATTGCTAAACAATTAGCGATGAAAGCCATTGATGTTATTCGTAATAAGGGAATTAACGCTGTTGGAGATCTTGCAGGAACGGCCTTTTCTACCGCAAAGAATAGAATAACGTCATTGGTGAAATCTAGATTCGGACGAAAACCACCACCACCGCTACCTTCAACAACAATGATGCCTGCAAATGTCAGTAAAGTGATAAATAACGCAGTGGAACAAAAACTAGCATCATTAGCAATGACTTCACCAGATAGTAGTAATATTGCAAGTATGATAGCGGGAAGTGGTCTTGGAGGAAATCGTAAAAATGTCAGACGAAAAAGAAAATGATAGCATTACTACATTTAGAAAAACAATACGTTTTAGTATAAATGGCATTTAAAAATATTGCTGATCCAGCGTTTGATATGGCAGCGCCGGTGAATAAAGATAATTCTAAAATTAACTATCAGTATTATGCCTATCCTGCAAGAGAGCCTAATCAACGGGGGAGAGTTGAACTTCAAGTTCAAGATACAAGTAGATACTTTTTGCCGTGTGAGGCGTTTATTGAAGTAGAAGGAGAACTTGTAACAAATGTTGCAGCTGATACGCCATATGGGGATAACCCAAATATCCGAGTTGGTTTCGTAAATAATGGCATTATGGCGCTATTTAACAGTGCAAGATATATCATTGATGGAAAAGAAATTGAATCAATAGAACAAAATGTTGATATTGCAACAACAATAATCGGACTTGCGAGATATTCTGATGATTATACAAGGTCGGCTGGTCCGTCTATGATGTTTGCTAAGGATACTTCTGATCATGCTGACCATATTCAGTTTATTAAAGTACGAACTAGGCAAGCTACTGCAGAAGCTGATCAACAACTCGCAGCTAATCTAGACCGTGAAGACCAGCCAGTCGCTGAATTCGACATTTTAAAAAGGGTCAATGGTAATTTCAATCTAGGATTTGCAACACGAAATGGAACATTGAAAGGACAGCATCGACGGTTTTCATGTGCAATTCCGTTACATCACATATTCGGATTCTGTAGAAATGTCAGAAAAGTCATCTATGGAGCAAAGCATACAGTCGTGTTAGTGCGAAAAGAAAATGACAATGATGCAATCTGGCATGCTAATGGTGTTGATGATGGTAAAGTCATTTTAAATAAATTGGTTCTATGGATACCCGTCTTGACACCAGCAGTTACAATAGAGCAAGAATTACTATCGTTTATGGACACAGGTGGAAAATCATTGCTAAGTTGGCTAACAACAACGACTGATACGAAGCAGGATAATGTAAATGGCACATTTACATGGCACTTAGCATCAAAACAAGGTGTTTCAGCTCCACGTCATATCTTTATAGCGTTACAGGATGCAAATCGAGTGGGTCGTCAAGTATCTAGTCATATGATATTTGATAAATTAGGAGTAAGTGAAGTTTCGTTGAGAATAAATGGACAACAAGAGCCAGCAGAGATTGTACATCTTAATTATGAAAACAACAACATAGCTCGTGTATATCATAGAATATTGTCGTATATGGGTCGTGATCAAAATGTTGATACTGGTTTGCAAATATCGCAAATTGATTTTGAAAAACACTATCCGATTTATTACTTTTCATTGGAACATCTTGACATGATGAGACAATCTGTTGTTGATATATACTTCCAAGCTCGGGTACAACGCCCTGCTGGTATAGCCGATTATAGAGCAGTTGCTGTCATTCTCAGTGATAAATCAATGTTGTTAGAAGGAGTTGGCGGACGAATGAGACTTATTGATGCACCAGTGGAAAATCTTTGATTTTACAAACATGTAGTTAGGATTTTCGCAATAAGATCAATTGAAAGTGTAAATTACATTTTAGAATAGAATGACATATAGTATTGTTAATGTTCAGTTGACTGATGGTCAGGTCAAGAAATTGAAATCAAAGTCTGCTAAAGAATGTGGAACTACAATAACGCTGAAACCCACTCAAATGTCCGGTGGCGCACATAAATTATCATTGACAGATCGTCAAATAAAACATTTCAATGATGCGCTAAAGAACAAACGAGGAGTTCAAATTGATTTTTCGAAAGCAGCAATCGTCAATATGATAAAATCAGGTGGTATATTCCCACTGTTAGCTGCTATTCCAGCATTGATTGCAGCGGCTGCCCCAGCGGTTGCGAAGGCGGCAGCGTTAGGAGCCGTTGGTACTGCTGCAGGAATGGCCCTGAAAAAAGCTACTGGGAAAGGCTATAAAAAAAAGGAAAGGGTCTAAGACTACCAGGAACCCCATACAATTGGTACAAGGGCACGGGCCTAAGAATACCAGGAACGGCTTATTAGTGGAAAAATCCCTAGGATTTTCACCAATGTCCAATTTTGATTTAATTGATGCTGTAAAATCATTATCAATAAAAAACTTTAGAGGAGTTTTCATGAGAGATCAATTACCGTCAAAACCAATGAAAAATGAAACGGGTATTATCAATCTCGATAACAGCAGCGGAAAAGGAACTCATTGGGTCGCATATGCAATTGATCCACGTGGAATTGTCTATTTTGATTCATATGGATTAGCTCCACCAAAAGAATTCATGCGATATGTATCCACAATAACAAAGTCATCTCCAATTTTTTATTCCACGCTACCAACACAACAGTTAAATGATCCACCGATATGCGGTCGTGAAGTATTAAACTTCCTTGCAGAGATATCTAAATTTCCAAGGAAACCACCACAAGTTGTTGTTAATGAATATACTAGCAGGCAATGGCAAAAACGATAGCGTTATGATTTAGAAAAACGTAGCGTTTTCGTATAATGATTGATATTTGGGGACGACCTTTATCAGAATAAAAAAAAACAGAAACCGATAGTAAATTCGCTGTGGAAAGTGTAAAAAAAATAATCGAAGATGAAATCGCCGAGACATTAAATTTGTCAAGTGTAGATCCTGGGGAAATAGTTGTATTTCAAGATCGCCAGGGCAAATTGAAATCTAGTAATGTTTCATTGGATGATGTCTTAATACGAAGACGTGACGTCGTTGAAGATACAATAGCGTTATATTCAAATGATGGAAAACTCAAACCAGGTGTACTTGTTTCTACAATCACAGATGCATTAAAAAATTTAAATGAAGAACTTGAAAAACATATATCAGCATATACTTCCCTTCGTAGAAATATTATCAATAAATTTTTTGGAACACCAGCGGTAACCTCTCCATCTCTCGCTGAAATTAAATCCAATTTTGATGAAATTAAATCCAATATTAAAAATATTAATGATACTGGATTTAGTATTATTAGAGATAACATTAATAGTATTAAAAAATCTATCGAGGATATTACAAAATTTAAAACAGACAATCTTCCGCTACTTGAAAGAATAAAGATTCCTCATGAGAGGAATATCATAAATATGATATACACAGTTCTCTCTGGATCATTAGATTGGAAACCTAAAAAGAATACAATAACTCTCACTGTGTCAAAGAAGGGTATTTATCGATTAACAATAGTGTCACTGAATCAGTTTAATATATCATCATCGACTTCATATGGATACAACAACGTGATTTCAACGACTATTGACATGGATGAATACAAACGATTTACAATAACAAGCACTGATCCTAATTTAAATAAGACATCATTTGTATGGTACATGGAGTTTGTAGCTGATCTAAATTAGAATTTTTAACAATTAAAATCCACTTGAGATTTTAAAATAATATGATTCCGTCATCGCAATATCGCTATGATACCGTCAAAGAGTTCTTAACAAAACTCAAAACATTCATTGATGAATATGAAATAAAAATTAAAAAGTATCGCAGAAGAATTACCGTAATTGATGTTACAGTATACTCAGTATCCGGTATAATGGCCGGTGCTGGTATTATACTATCTTCAGTAACAATGGTAGCTCCGATTGCTGTCCCAATTGCTATTTCCGCGGTGACAACATTTGCTGGAATTGCAAATGCTATTACTAAAAAAATATCATCGTGTTCTCAAGAAAAACTTAACGATTATATAGTAAAACATCAAGCAGTATCTAACGGTTACTCACAATTATCCTCGTTGATGTCATCATCGATTGATGATACGATAATTACCGAAGACGAGTTCTCCGCGATGATACGTATTTATGATACTACGATTAAAAACGCTAGCGTTTTTTCATCTATTGCAAAATTAGACATTATAAATAATAATAATAATGTCGCAAGAGATTCAACTACTTCAGCGGATAGCAGAAAATACCACTCCGCGGAAAACAAGCATGATATCAATATCGTCAACAAACCCTAAATTCAGTGTGAATTTTCCCTCACCTGTTTCAGTAAAGGAAATCGCGTTGGCAAAATTACGAGTGTATCATAGTTGGCCTAATATTAGATCGGTTTCATTTGGTGGTCAGAGACCTAATAATTCTCTGGTATTTGCATATAGGAATAAAAAAGATGACACTCCAGATTGGAACGTTGTTTCAATACCAACTGGGTCCTATCAAATTGAGCAAATTAATAATGAATTACAACGTAGAATAAAATCGATTACTAAAAAAGAATCAAAAATTGCGATAACAGTTCATGAACCAACACTGTCATCTACAATTGAAATAGACTCTCCTGGGTACGTTGTAGATATTTATAACAGTTCAATAAGAACAGTTTTAGGATGGCCCGAAGATCCACCTAGAAGTGCTGGTAATTCCACGCCCGAGCTATAAAATCTGATTATGTCACTGATGAAATAGGACCTGAAAATCCATCAAAAACTTATAAAAAATTCGAGGATATAAACTTTACAAAACGATATCGATATAAGGATGAATATGGTAAAGATGTGTGGAGAATTCCATTTTTTAATGATTATATCCCACAGGAAGGTGAAATTCTGGAAATACATGAAACAAGTCCAACATTTGTAGACATTAAAGATCACATCCTTGATAGAATGAATAATGATTTTTTGTTGCTATTACCGTCGTTAAGATCTGGCTTTCTTACACAAGCTGAGTTTACTAGTGTAGTCGCTGCGGGTAATAAAATCATCGATGACATGGAAATATTTAATTCGAGGATTACTAATCTCTTCACTGATGAAAATAGCCCGATTTCAAAAACTAGCTCAGCTCAAGATTATAAAAAAAATATAAATGAAAATCCAAATTATAAATTACCAGGATATAATGTTCCCGAGTTAAAGAAAAAACTCAGAACTGCCATCGACGAAGGATTTAATAAAATTTATCAATCATGGAAAGATAGCCAGCCGAAGCCTATTATCCTCACTTATAATAATTCTCCCGACGGCGACGGTAGACATATCGCACCGAACAATGTGAATATTTCATCAGTGATCGCACTTAATTTAACATGTGATGTAATCGAAGGGAGTTATCAAATTAATATGGAACAATCAAATCAAGCCCGACAAGGTTACATTCTTTATTCATTTTCACCAACAGCACCCCCCGGATTTTTAATTGTTGAGAATCCGACTAATCCAGTCTATATGCAATGTCAAAATGATTTACTAACTAGAATTAATTTTACACTCACCGATCAGTCAAATAATTTGATTGATCTACGTGGCGAAGTATTATCGATTAGTCTGTTTGTGAAAAGCTAACAAATAATTTGTATTATTCAGCAGCAGGGGGAGGGTGAAATGACAACATATTTGCGACCGTAGATGGCAGCAATTTGAGGGTGGTTATGACAATGTATTTGCGACAAAATCGCTAAGGCTCCATTTGTAAAATGGGGTCTTTAATTTTTTTTTGGTTAAAATATGAGATTTCGTAGGAAGGTTCCATTTGGCATTCTGAGGCTTTAATCAATTTTGTCGCAAAAATTTGTAGACGTAGATGGCAGCAATTTGAGGGTGGTTATGACAATGTATTTGCGACAAAATCGCTAAGGCTCCATTTGTAAAATGGGGCCTTTAATTTTTTTTTGGTTAAAATATGAGATTTCGTAGGAAGGCTCCATTTGGCATTCTGAGGCTTTAATCGATTTTGTCGCAAAAATTTGTAGGGTTCACCCTCCCTGCTGCTGCTTATTACTGAGTTGAACAGCCTTGACCTTAACTTCTACAGGTTTAATATGACCGTGTCCCAGAATAGGTCCAAAATGTGCCACAATCACTGCAAAACCCACTTTTACCCAAATTAAATGTCAACAAACTGGTCAGTGGTTCAGAAGTTATGGAAACGTTGGAGAAAACTTTCCGATAATATTCAGATATACCCAAAAATTGTATCAGCCTCATTTTACTAAGAGACACACGGTATTCAGAGATAGCTCTACTGTTAACTTCTATAGATTTGACTTGTTCATGACCAACAATATGTCCTATATATGTGACAAAAGCACGGTAAAACCTACTTTTACTTAAATTAATTGTCAAATTTGCATCTCTGAATAGAACAAATAATTTCCAAAATGTTTCTAGGTAACCTTTCCATGTATCGTTGTAGATGATGAAGTCATCAATCATATGTTTCTAGACCAAATCTTGTACTGTTCATTAAACTCTGGAATATTGACAAAAAATTCTTCATACCAATCGAAATCACCTTATATTAATAAAGTGCATCAGGTGTTGCAAATGCAGAAATTTCGTTTGCTCTTTTCATGAGTAGAATTTGCCAGAATGCTTTCAAAAGGTCAAAGTTGGTGACATATTTTGCATTTTCATTTTTGTCAATATAGTTATCGATTCTTGTCAGTGGAAGCTAATCAGTTTTGGTGAAAATGTTTACTTTTATATGGTCATTACACATGACGAGGATCTTATCTTTTTTATGCCACAAGAACACTTTGATTCAATAAAATTATTCTCTAACAAGTAATTAATTTCCTTTTAAAAACACTCCTGCTTGAGATGACTAATTGTGTAAGGATGTTATTTCACAGGTGAAACAGACACATTTTGAATGTCATAGTAGATTTGATTTGTTCGTGTTGGAATATCAAGAAACATATGCCCATATTTACATAATAACTGCTTTTTAGTCCATTCTCTTCTTGCAGCTGTAGACTTGAAAGTTTCTACTCCAGATTGTAAAAATATTCTGAATTCTGAAAATTTGGATAAGCCAAAGGCTCAGTATAGTATGATTCAATACCATCGTTTAAAACCTAATTCTGTAGGGCAATCACAGCAAAAATGGATTGAAGTATTAGTAGGACTATCTCTACAAACGTACATCCTTTAAAATATTTATATGACAGAGTTGTTTCTATTTCCTCCCGCTTCCCCAAATTGTTTAAGGATATAATTTAAGTCACTTCCTTTTGAATTGGATTCAGGTCCATAATGCTTAGCATGAAGAGGATTTGGAGGTACAGGCAAATGAACTAGAACTATATCATCAGGCTGAAAACTCATTTTTTTGTATTTCTGTCATACCTTAATTTCATTTTTGACTGAGTAGTTCCTGCTATTTTACAATTCGGTGACAACTTATATTTTAACTATAAACAAAGTAAAGAAGATTAGTTTCTGAATTTTAATTTGAAAGAAGTATCTCTTTTAATATATTCATTGCAAATCTAACAGTCTGTCCAAAGCCTAGTTCAGAACCAAAACTAAATGATTCTTTGATTTTCCTAACAGCAAGTAACAGCAAAGGAACACATGCATCCCAATCTTTTCTGTATCAAACCACCGTGACTTAATCATATTCTCCAAAGTTTGTTAAATATTTCTAAACCTTTATGGATATTAGGGTGATAGGCAGAAGACTGAAGCCGTTGCATGCATAATTCATGCACACCTTATTGGAACATATTCCAGACATAAAATTTGACTTTTTATGTTATTGCACATATTTGAGTTGGATAAATTGTGTAAAACAGGTTTCAAAGAAGTTTCTATTGTTTAATTTAAATATTCCTCAAAGGAGTTGCTTCTGCAAATCCTATAGGCACATGTTTTAGGAGAACAATTTGACAGCTAACCGATCCATCGTCACATATGGGCACGTTTGGCGGTCTCCATTTTCTAATAAGGACCCTATTTTTTAACAAATTAATAAACAGTTTCTTGTGTGGCTTCAGTTTAGCTAATAGCTCTCTGAAACAAAGAGAATATATAAGGATCTTACTTGTGCTCAACGATGAATGGTTTTCTTGTGTTGTCCTGATTAGAATAGAGAGAATGGTAGCAAAAAGTGGATTAAGGTGATTAATACCTCTTGATTGATAAACAGTAGAAGCAAAGGTGAACTAATAAAAAAAACTGACCAACATAAATGACAGCTATAGGATACGAATAATAGTAATGACCTTTATTTGTCAGAGCTCTAATAACTGCACAAGCTGGTTATAAATCAGATAATTCTATTTCCAGTTGGATCTATTTTAGGTCCAAACTAGACTTCTCAGTTACAAGTGTATTAAACTCAACGTTATCTCCAGCTAAGTCATTTCCTAGGAATAAATTAATACCCTCAATGGGTAAAGACGTTATTGTTAAGAAAGGCACGTGTACTAAGAATAAGTCTGATGCCAGACTGACTTATTGGAGAGAATCATTAGCAGAGCCGTACTATAATCCCTGAATAAAAAAATAAAAGCTTTCACTAGACGAGGACTTCTCAGACAAAGGCAAATTACCTGATTTTAATGGATTTGAGAAGCATTTGTGTTCCTTAATATTTTAAAAGGGATGGGCTTGGCGTAATCAAGAATTTGTGATGTGGAACCTTTTGACATGAATGGTTCATAATTATCCATAATAAAATCAAACTGTTTGACCTAACAAATGTATTGCCTTCAATAAATGACCATGACTTTGACATTCTTGAAATAAGAGCAAAAGGAATAGCCCTGTATTTATTATGTTACTTAGTTTTCAATCTTTATCAATCAGAAACAACGCTCCCTTTCTTCGTCCAATAAGAGTAATTAGGAAACGATAAAGGTTTCTGGCGAGTCTTCTCAGGAGTTTGTTTCCTAAACGTTTTACCATATTGATATTTGAAAGTATTCACATGAAACTGAGACGATGTTTCACCCCAAAACACAGCTGAGATGAAGATCTGTTGACAAATGAAACTTTGTGAGTTAAGGAATAACATACGTTGTACGAGCTTCTTCCAAAGTTTGCACCTTTTCCTTATCAAGATTGATCTTGACATTACTATGGACGGAATTCTTGCACTCGCAATTTGTGTGAGTTGCCTGAGGTTATTATAATCTAACCAGACCACTACTTATCAAATAGTTTTGTTCTGAGCTCTTTCTAACTCAATGAATAATTTAAATAAATAAATCCGCTCAAAGTTTAAATCAACACAAGTAAAAGACAATATTCTGATAGGGATGGAATGAACAACCGCTCACCACTTTTTTCTCCCTTTTCTACTAACCCACGACTTTACGTCGTAATATATCTCTTTCTGAGCCATTTTGCAAACCTCACCCGACCTACTGCGCCATAACTGAATTATCGCAGGAGAAATCACACCAAACTGTAAATAAGGTTAAAGTTTTAGAACCTTCTTATTTACTTCTGTATTTGTAAGATTAAAGCTAATACTCCATTATTGTAATGATCAAGTACAGACGTCGATCTCTACTAATACTACTACTAATGATAACAATAATAATGTGTACTTAAGGACTACTAAATGTTATCGAGTATTCGATAGCACGTTAAAACTTATACGACAACAAGATTATAAGCACAAATACAATGAAATTGCCGAAAACATGTGTTGAGAATCATTAAGGAAGTAAACATTATTAAGTCTTTAAATATGTTCTTGTTGTCAATGTAGGTGACTTAATAGCTCAATAAACTGTAATCACATTGTTCTTGTGTTGAAGATCAATGTGCAATTCGTTCCAAGTACCTGGATCCTGGTACGCAAAAGTATGTTATCCACATGACTTCGTTTTAGCAGTGGTAACAATGAGAATTCGGATTTCCAGAGAGGAGAGTACATTTCTAGATGGGGTGTACTCAATGGTGAGGTCAGATGGGTATATTGGACTTGATCCAGTTATCTCAATCTAGTATAGTGAACAGATTTTGTATTTGTTTCTGGATCGAATGGGTAGATTGTGGAGGTCACAGAACAGGGGGTAGTGTGCTCAGATCGTCGTACTATAAGTGTGATCCAAGAAGTTGTGCTTTGAACGTTGTGAAGTTTCTGTTGCAGATATTGGACGAACCAGAGAGAAGTGAATTATAGTACAGTGATGGAAGTACTAAGGGACACACGAGTGTGTTAGTGGCATCAACCAAAAGAGAATTGCAAATGCAGCTGATTTTCATGACATATTAGTGTAATTAGAGAGTTCTCCTAAGAGGGACATTTGGGTTTCAAACTGATTGCTTGAATTTATTTTTGATATTGATAATATGTATTGGTTGAGGTAAAGGATGTTGAATGAAAAAGTCTTTGAATGGTATCAGGATGGCTTCAGTTTTATTGTCATTCATCTGCAGCTTGTTATTTGTCATCCATTATGTCAGATGTAAAATACACATCTTTACGCCATAGATAGCAGCCTCAGCTTTAGTTGGTCATTTAGAGTTGTATATTTGAGTATCGTCAGCGTAAAATTAATGAGCGCCGGATGTCGATCTAAGATACTCGAGAGCCACTGAGAGTATAGAATGAAGAGAACGAGGGCAAGAACAGAGCTCTACGGAACACCAAAACATATGGTGTCTGGGCTGGAATTTTGTTATCCATTGATGGAATTTCTGTCCTGATGACTAAATAGGACATGAACCAATGCAAGTCTGTATCAAAAATACATAATGCAAACTGGAGTCTGTGAAGTAATATATTATGGTCTTTTTGTGTCAAATGCCGCAGATAAATCAAGGAGGGAGAGAAATGTAATCCATCTGAAGAAAAGAAAATCGTACGCTATTCTCATAAAGGCAGTTTCAGTAATTTGGTGCGGGGAAAAGCAGACAGTACATTGGCAAAAAACTATTTTAATTAAGGCGAGATAGGAGTTGGGATTGGAAAAAGTTTTCTAAGATTTTGAAATGAATGAGCGGTAAGAAACAGAGCGGTAGTTCTTAAAGTTCTTTTGGTGAAGGGTCAGTTTCTTTAACAGAGGTTTTATGGTGACAGTTTTGAAAAATAATAATTTCCTGGATGAACGAGAAGTATTGGTAAAGAGTGAAGACAATACTGAATCTATGCAATCAAGCAATGGTGCTTTTTCTTCTAATGATAAGCTCATCAAAACCCTGGCATAATAGACCACTAGTGGTTTTATCAACAATATCTGTGTCCGACCATCCTGAGTGCAGAGTACAAAACAATCCATTAAATTCTGCAGATTTACTTTGAACATTTAGTAGTCTCAGAGAAAAATATCTACACTTAGCATGTTCTTGCAGAATGTCTAGAAGCTGGAACTGTCAGGGAATTTCTGTCAGTGAGTTTTATGGTTGTAATATCAGTACTTCATGCAGTGTTGCTGGTTGGCTTTTAATACATTCCTGGAAGCACCAAAAGTTTATACCTGTCAACTCCCTTCCCAATGCAAGATGGACGTGCTTTCAATTCATCCATCTGCAGTCTCAATCATTTTCTGAGAATGGAATCAAAGGTATAGATGCAGTACTCAGAAATATCACCGCCCTGTCCTCAACCTTGGATATCAAAGGCTTCTTTGAAGGAGACGCAGCTTTAGAAGAAGCAGTTGAAAGATGGAGAGGGTTCTTCGAGGCTACAACTTGACTGACTTGTAGTGGTATGTCTGCCCACAAAGCTCAGTGAAAGTAAATAAGTTACTAGTGCTGCTGATGGTGGATTTGGTGCAGTCTCATGATCAAGTAAGTTAGAGTGCTTGATAGAATACCTTACATCTGTCATAACGTTTCCTTGATGAGTTCGTCATTTACTCCAACCCTAAAGTTCATGGGCAGTGCGACTAGGATCGTATGGCACGATCATCCTTCTGGTTAGGATTTCAAGATAAATGTTTTGTCTTAATATGCTGTCAAAAAGATAGATCTCATACCAAGCTGAGAATCTTTAATCTTCAGAAAAGAGCAGGTGTCAGTGCTGACATTTCCGGGTTGTCCCAAATCAAATAGGATATCTCCCGCCACCATACACAGATACATCTGGTGTCGTCGTTGAATATGATATGGTTTCGATATTTTCAGAAGCCTTCACCTAATCTATAGGTTACCTTCTTGGCTAGCATTCCTTTTGAATTGCATCCATCCATAGATATATTACTTTTTGTACGACTTTGGACGTAAACCTGGGTAAACCAATTAAAAACTTAGTAGTTTAACAGTTGCAATTGGATGCCCTTAAATTTAATATATCTCGTGCAAAACGCAAGGAAGAACTCATTGGGAGCATCAAAGTATTCCACAGGTAGCACTTTGATGTCCATACTTTAATGCCTTTTCATGTCATGGATTGTATGAATGTTCTTTTCATGCTGATGACACAATTGATATACTGTTACATGTGCCCTGCCTCTTTTCTCATGTTATGGATCTCACGCGTACGCCACGCCATCATCAGACTTACCTTAAACCTGAGCACAGCTTTGGTGTCGGTGGTCAAAAATCAAAGGAACAAGAAAAGAAACGAGTTTATTGTTGACCAAAACCTTTTCGCAACAGTCTTCTTCTTTCACTCCAACCGGAAATCTATTTTAATATGTGCATTTTGATACAGCATCCACGTATCAGTATAGTATAATTTATCTGGTTCATTTATGAGATTTCTTCATCGATTTTTAAGTTACCAGAAAATCAAACATTGATCAATACATATGATCAATATTCTACAGTGTCTCCTTTGTAGAGAGCCGTCTCCATTGATATGTGTGAGTTTTATTGTAATCCTCAAGAAAGTTTTAAACAGTTGCTTCAAAGATTGTTGTCCCTGAGTAAAATAAAATGCATTCAAACTTTTCTTCTCCATCAAGTCTTTAATCATCCGGTTGTTACTACTATCCGCATATTTCAACCAGGGATAAGGAAGAAAGCATCTAACACAACGCGAAGTTAATCCTCCTCATCTATTTCTCTAATACGTGCAGAGATCAGTAATCGCTGTTCCAATGATACTTCGCACTACTAAAATCTGACAGAATAAGCAAATTTGATTTTTTTAGGAACACGTCCTCCACGCAATATAAAACTTTAATTTTAGCTCATTAGCCGACAATATGCGCAGGATTATAACAAATGCTTGTTGAAAGTGTGGTTATGTTCTTGTTGACCAACGTTCGATGCTCTTCCGTTTGTTTGGCATTTTGGTTTGCGATGTTTGACGCTCTCCCACGACCTAAATTAGTATGGAAACCGGTTTCCACAAAAACCTACATCCATTGTTTGCAAGGTAATTTTCGTCCTTCCATAAGATTACGATGTGCTTCCAGAAAAGTCTATATTTACGGCTAATCCAGGATTTCTCCTAAATGACGTCCAACAATCTAGCCTAAATGTTGACCAGCGACTTTTAACAAGGGACCTATCAGCAAGGAGAGAAATCATCCTCGCTGAAGAAGCACCTTTCTGGACTAGCTGAATTGTTATTTCTCATCCACTTGTCAAAGACCAGGGCGATATATTCTTAAGGGTTGTTTCTGCGTCTTGGTTAAAAGAACCGCTCTTGTCAATGCATCAAAAATCAGTACAAGTAAGAATTTCCCAATGTTAAGACAAACGAAGAGGGAAAATGTGTTTTTATTGTTTTGAAATCATCTATGGAACTTGATGGTAACACGCATTTTGAGAAAAATAAAACAAACAACTTGCTCATTGGTACTGACATCTTTTTCAACGCTTCGTTTTTGTACTGGAATTCATCCCAATAGGTTGCAGTGATGTCATGCTCACATAGGAGTAGTGGGTTGTTGAAATGAAGTTTGAGCAATGTAAATAACACCAGCGTTATCATTATCTCTTTATCTTAAAAAGCAGACATTGAAATCATTGTGGTATATTACGATATTCAAGACTGTTGGAATCCATTTAGAACAGCATATACCTTTGGACTTGTGAGAGAACATTTAGAATTATTCAGGATTTAATTAACAACACTGTCATAAATTTCTCCTAGAAACTTAGATAAATATTTATTTTTTGTGCAGAATTTACTTAAATTGTTTGTTTAACTTTCTAAAATTTTTATTACATATTTAAATACCTAGGATACTAACATTATTCACGATTCGGATCATGAAACAATTCGACACTTAGAAAAGTTCCTGTCAAGGACCGTTCTTGATCATCGCTGCGACAAGGTCTGTGTTAATTATACATTTCAACACGCTTACGATCTAAAGGACAAATTTGTTTCCATTGTCCATTAGGAGAATACACGGGATGGCATAGTTTCAGCTGTGGAGGAAAACGACAAGCTATCAAGTTTTCGTACTAAAATTGTTTCCGTCTTAAATGGATTCTGTCTTTATTACATTATAGCCAATAGGTTATCAAGCATATTCACACACCCTAAGATAGCAAGAGTACAGAGAGATATATTATATTTTTTCTTTAGTTTCCTCAGCTTTATACAAAAGAAGTTTAAGATTAACCCGTCCTCCAAACAAATTGTCGCGAGGATTCTAAGGTTTCTTGTTACCACATCGTTGTCTTTGATAAAATTCTTGATCTGCTTTGACACTCCGATTACTGTCGTGTTCCTGCATTTTCCCCACTTAGCATTATTGAATTTGATAATTCTGGTCTACATTGTCCCCACTTGGTGTAATTAAACTTTCTAATAATGGCATCGTTGGTAACTTTTATTGTACAAATCTTCTATGGTGAACCCTGTCACTAGATTGCTCCAGCTCACTGTGGTACTACGTCAGACTTCTGGGAAATAAACAACCGTGATACTCGTAAAATATCTGTCTTATTTTTAACACCACCATCCACGAATCAGAATCTACAGCGCTTTTACCATGTTATATCAACGAGTCTTGAATTTCATATAACTAATGCAAGTAATTCGAAACACTTTAGCGGACAGCTTGATGCAACTGAAATGGCTAGTGTACTAGCTAGTATATTGTCGGTAATGAACTTCTTTTGGTACACTAATCCTCAAACCTTGACAATGACAGAAACCTCCTTCAATAGATTGTTATTTCCTTGCACGAAAATAAGTGCGATAATTTTCCATACAAACATCGTAAAATATCAACATCGGTCTAACAATACTCAACATCTTGAAAATCGATAAATCTGAAGAGTGAGCTTGATATTAAGTGTAGAAATGTCTATTACTATTCTGTTCGCTATTTCATCTGCGAAGTAGTAAGAGGCTTCGAATGAGAGTGTTAGCACGACGATCAGATTTTTCTCAAAATTGCAAAAGAATGAAAATAGTATTAGATGGCATAGACAAATAGTTCATACAATCTTTAAAATTGACCCTTTCGCATGTAATGACTTGTCTCCGTCCATGGCTGCTCGAGAAAAATCGGCTTCTGGTTGTGAATAATATGTAAAAAATATCTCCGTTGTACACCGAGAAATTGTGAACAATGACTGCAGTGTATTCATGGTAATTGCCGTACCAATAGCTTCCTCTTCGTGATCGGTGTCGTCGGAAAGGTATAAAGCCAACTGAGCGAAATTAGGTATGGTGTGGGACCAACGAAATGTTTTGTGTTCCTCTAGAATCATGATACAGTTACAACAGAATTGAAATATGGGTACCTGAATACAGTTGTGCATACAATATGACCCACACAAAACATAGCAATCCGTTGTCTTGCGAATATTCATAGTAAAAGAAAGAAACTAATTGATATTTTTATCATTCAGGGTTTCCTCAAGTTTGCTTTCAAATCTGTGACTGTAATAATGATGATCTAACTCAACGACTTTACCTCAAATAGGACATATTTTGTTTTATTTTACATATTTGTGAAGTTTGATTATTAAAATAAACATGCTGTCAATTCTTAGAACGCAACATCAACAATTTGAACATTTTGTTAATACTTCAGAAGTATTTTTCTGTTGTTGGAATTGTTTCTTGGGATATCACTCATACCACGCTGGACTTTGCAGGTAGAAAATTAAATCATCTTTTTTTCTTCAGGAACACAATATCTGGACTATAAACAGCAATCATATACCTCTCCAGGAAGAGTATGCTGCTCCTGACCTTTATATTATAATAACAACCGTATCTGAAAACTTATTTGATACTAATAATAGCAACGGAATGATTTTCATGGTGACGTTGTGAATGTAGAAAAGTAAAGTCGTTACTGCTACTGCTGAAATTATTATTATTATTATTATTATTATTATTATTATTATTATTATTATTATTATTATTATTATTATTATTATTATTATTATTAATATTATTATTATTATATGCTCATGTTGTCTCCGTTAACTTTGCATGTCAGAATCGTTCAGAATCTACCGATATTGAACACCTTCGAACTGCACTCATCGCATTCAATTCAAGCTTGATGAACATAAATAAAAGAACTATTTTCTAGCGTAAACAATATTTTATTGATGAACAAAAGCAGATATTTTATGGACTGCCACATACCAGCAAATGTTTCATTGACTGATACAAACAAACTGCTTTGGCACATTCCGCGCTAACTTTTTTGATACAATGTTTCAGATTTAGGCTAGCTATAGACGCCATACAGAGTCCTCACAATAACACGCAAGTTATAACACATAAACTGTCTTCTTTAGCTGGTAATAAAAATGGCGAAAATATACTTACAATTCTACATCCTGATTTTCCTCAAAAATATACATTCGCAGTTCTTCAAATCCGAATTAAATTAGCCATGTCATGGGTTCTCAAGGTTGATTGCATATTACGAAATTGTACTTTAATTCTGAGCTTTATATTTCAAGTGCAGTTAAGTCCTCCTTGCTGCACTGAAAATAAAACAAACAAAAAATTTTACGTCATCTTTCTGATAATTGCAATTGAAAGGCTTCATAATCTTTCCACATTATGATCTGAATCATTCAATAACAGAACAGAAACACGGATGCCAATGTCAACACATTTCAACACGATTAATTGGCAGCCTACTAAAATCCGATGCAAGTTATTTCATGTAGATAAATCCAGACCATAATCACAAGATTGCTTTAAATCGACAAAATACCAAAACGTATTCATTCCAGATCAAATGGAAAAGTTGTTGCAATGCGTATTCGTTAACAATATTACTCCAAATTTTAATTTGAAGTAGACCAAACTACGTCTAACGCGCGACAACTTCAAATTTATCTGGGCGGAGTTACGCGCTCATTAATAATATTGTTCTAAAATGATGCATCAATGCTTATGTATTTAGTTTGGAATACGTCATACATTTAGTTACTTTGTTTCTTAAAAAGGAAAAAAATATGAACTCGTTTTGTCGGATGGTTATACTGCACTCCTAAGGTCGTGCAGTATATCCATCCAAAAAACTCGTTCATTTTTTTCCCATACAAATGAGTAATAATAATAATAATAATAATAATAATAATAATAATAATAATAATAATAATAATAATAATAGTAATAATAATAATAATAATAATAATTATTAATAATAATAATAATAATTATTATTATAATAATAATAATAATAATAATAATAATAATAATAATAATAATAATAATAATAATAATATTTATTATTATTATTATTAATATTATTATTATTATTATTATTATTATTATTATTATTATTATTATTATTATTATTATTATTATTATTATTATTATATCAATTTGGAGATGCGTATTTGGTTATATAATTCTTAGACTTGTGTAATTACTTATTTGATTATTGGAATTCGGTATAATGTAAATATTCCTGAACCTGAACTAATTAGCCCATTACTAGGAGCAAAGTCACTTAGTGAAGTGTTAATGAGTTCCATGATGACACGGTTGACTTGTAATGAATTCAGGTTAAAACCACATGAAGTGTCCCTAGGATACTACAGTCCCTATAAAAAATCTAGTGGTGTACTTTGGTAGTGTAACTGCAATGGCAATATTTACGGTAGGAAACCGGTAAAATTACATAATGGAGTAAACAAAGTAACTCGGCAGATAATGTTTATATCGATATGGTGGCAAATGTGATGTAGTAGTAGTACTGGCGTAATGTGCCTTGAAACCATGGATTGACTGGCCTAAGATGGAGTAGTTAAATAGTTCCCTGTGTTAGGGGATAGTTGTAGAGTTTCTACGGCATGAATTGCTGACTGTACGGAAAGTTTATGAAGAGAAATTATGAATATGTGTGTTGGAAAGATATTCGGCAAATTGGGAGATATTTGGTCTTACATTGATTAGAGTAAAATTTACGTATAGAATAGACACGCCCAACTTTCTAATTTACAAATAAAGTTGTGTAGAAGTCTTTGGAAATTTGGGGTAAACTAATGACTTTTAGCGAGAATCGCGCCAGGGTTTGACACCGCTCGGTCAAGCAAAGACACGTGGCTTTTAACATTATTATTGGAGTATGCATGAGTGTTCAGAATATCGCAAATCTGTATGAAATCTGGTCATTAAAACATGTGCGTCTATGATGACAAGTGGATGATGATATATTATTGACGCCTGGGTCTATCCATCTCGATTGGCGAGAAATTTAAATTATGCGTTTCGCATTTCCTTTCCCGTTGATGACAATGACGTGCGAGTGCAACGTACTGAAGATTTTTCCTTCCTCTCATCAAGTATCAACTCAGTCTTTGCTCATACCATTCAGGAAACTTTCTTAATGTTTATGTTTTTCTAACAGATTAGTTGTTAAGTACGTAAGTTAACCTTACAGCAGCACTAATGAAATTAATACTTCATCGATGAAATCAAGTTTTAAAGAGACACATTATTTTAACAATACACGAAACCGGCTGGATCCTAAATTTAGTTTCAATGCTATAAAATGCCCTCTTTCTGTCTAGACTGTTTTATGAACTATATTAGCAAACTACCACAATTGATTATTGCATTAGTTATTGTTACGTTACATGGCTTTTAATATCTGTATTATTTTAACATTCCTTATCGTATTTCTTCGCACGAAACAGAGCATATACACGTGGAAAAAAAACTTCATGCTTGTGAAGTGCGCACAAAGTTGCACTTAAGCGACCTTTTGTACTATGAGTTATTGATAGTGGTAAAGAGCTAAACAAAGAATTAAGAGAACGCAATAGAGAAGTGAGGGTACGCATGTTACTCAGATGCAGAGAAAGGGGGCAATGGCGAGTGTAATAAACGTAATGGAAAGCGCACCAAGCCACATATCCCTCGTTGTTGTACTTACGTGACCGCATGTAGTATATGAGTCGCTGGAAATTGCACATTAAACCACTCATGTGGGAACACTACAACACTGAACTAAAAAAGTATTTTTAAAACAATCTAGCATATTGACACATTATGCAGTTATCCACCAACGATACTTGCGACATTGTTCAAAATACATAACCTTCAGTGACCTCATCAGCAAATCAAAATCTAAACAATACGTTAATAATAATAATAATAATAATAATAATAATAATAATAATAATAATAATAATAATAATAATAATAATAATAATAATGATGATGATGATGATAATAATAATAATAATAATAATATTATTATTATTATTATTATTATTATTATTATTATTATTATTATTATTATTATTATTATTATTGTTGTTGTTGTTGTTGTTGTTGTTTTTATTGTTCTTTTGACATAAAGAATATTGTTCTTGGATTGATATATGGCTTGGATTATTGCTAAGAAACTATGTGCTATGTGAAGCAAATAATTAAATTATTCTCACAGTATCCCGTTTGATTGTTCCCCCTAACGATTTTAAATATAGAAGGCATCAAGGATATACAAATGCATAATCATTTATTTATTGAGTTTTAAATTCGAGCCTGGTTATCACTAGGAGGTCACAAACACTGTCAACCTTTGGAATTTTAAATCAAAGGGAAGTTTCTTTAGCAACACGGTCGACACGTGCTTGGACCTATCTAATGTGTTCAAGAAACAGATGTGATGAAATTCAGTCTTTGAAAATTTCATTACATATTCTGCATAGTTTAGATTTTGTCTCTTGAAATATGTGCATAAAAGAGTTTCTGCTATTTATTTGTTCAAGCTGTTAGAATATTAAAAATTGACACTGCAAATACTGAACGCAGACAACACAGTTTTTAATGAAATAGACTATTCTAGAAAACATAAATGGACAGCGATCAGTCTGTTTGCTTGTTTATACAGGAAACGTCCGCTTGCGTTAAAATGCCAATAATCAGGTTAGAAATTATAAATTAGTGAATAAAATGATTACATTTTGTGGAATTTTTTGTGTCTTTGATGCTTTTTCTTTGTTAAACTCGGTAGTGGGGGACAAACAAAGTGTAGGATACGGAAATTCAATATTTAAAATAACTGATTCTTTCTCATGAGGAAATGTAATGGAAACAATAAATTGACCTTTTCTGTCTCTGAAATATGGCAACGAATTTTCAGAGCGAAAGTAATACTAGTTTCTGAAATTGCAATAATATAATGGCGAAATATGAATATAAAATGTTGTAAACTTGATAACGTCTACAAAGACATAATACATAAAATCCTGAAGGCTTTATTTTGTGTATCTATACGATAGACAGACTGCGCATAGATTGTTGCCTTGATTAGCTCGGTCTACAACATAACGATAATTTTTACACCCTGCAGCACCAACCATTACGAAGGAAAATATATTTTGGAAAAAAAATTTCCGTTCTAATTTTGAATAATGTTCAGCTGTCGAATATTGATGGTAACGAATTTCAGTCTGGTTGTTTGGATGAAAAAAATTGGGTTTGTAGCTAACAGTTCTTGCATATGGTATCATTTAAGTATATTCATATTGATTTTTCTTGATTCATTTTGGTTTGATTATATTGCAGCATGGAATTTTTGCTTTGGTTTTAGACCTTTTAAGAAAAATATCACTTATTTTCCAGTATGCATTCTTTTAATGGTTTTCCTTGCAACTTATTCAATACGAGGTCATCGTTTCTTGGGTACAGTCATATTTGGATATAACAAACCCTATAGCACGCTTTACCATTTTTCTATCGCATCTTCTGAAAAGTTAGGAAGGAGGTATACGGCTGTATAGTAACATTGTAAAACAAGATTAATTAAACCACTGAAAGCTAATTATTTCTCATTTTTGTCCAAGATGACAAGTTACGTCCTAATAGACATAAGCATCAATTTATATATAAATTCTTGAAGTTGAAGGTTCCATTTTATATTGCGAGTAACTGAGGCACTCACATATTTTATTTGATTGTGTTTTTAAAGAAATATTTTCCAATGAATATCACACAGTGCCTCTATTAGATTTCTTTGCCGTTTCTATTATGCTATATTTTTAGTATGGAACTGAATGTCCGCTGTCTTAGTTTTGCCAGTGTCCTTTTGTAATATCCCGATATCCTGCTGAGCTTTGATTGATCCTTAGCATTCGCAGACATAGAGAAAGATGCGAATTGCAAAGTCATTTTCAGTCATGGTGTGATTGATGTGCAAGAGCACTAGTCAAAGTACCATGCCTTGAGATAATTGAGAATCTACGTTAGACCAACTGCCATGTTTGCTAATCCTTAGCAATAAAGTTATGTATAAGCTATAATCTAACTGTCTTGGGGATATTACCGCGGCAATGTGTTTGGCGTCTAAAGATTTTCGCGGGTTAGTGTTGAACTCTTTGGCAAGGTAACCTGATTAGCCGGAGACCGGAAAATTTGAATCGGTAAAGGCAAATGCTCGCACTATCTAATCAAAGGCTTGTAGTTATCACAACTTGGTGTTAAAGATTAGGCAAAAGATTAAAGGAAAGTCCGCAGAGTGAACGGGGAGTGTTCTCATCCGTCCCCATGTTGACAGACAGCGAGAGGGACATTGTCCACTAAGTTTGATTAGATCGGTTAACAGCGATATCCAATCGAAATTGAGATATCAAACGTGATTACAATGAAGACCGAATAATACAAATTGGAACTCGTTAGCAAAAATTTCATAATTTCTAGGAGGGATTTCTGATCAATAGGCTTAATCAGAGAAGGAATTCACTCGTAATTTGGCGGAAACATTAGAGGTAGATTCTAAGGAAAAACAAAGCTTCGAAAGGAAGCTTTTGAGGGGACACAGAACGTCGGGTTCCATTGAGTCCAAAGTCTTCAAGAGTTGAAAAGGGAACTGAGACTAGCCGAGACAGTCGACGTATGCAGATGAGTAGTCGTGGTATAGGAAGTGTATGTGATGAGAAGAATAGAGAAAGTCTAGGAGGAGGAGGAGGAGGAGGAGGAGAAGGAATTGGGAGAAAAGACGTGGAGAAAGAGGAGAAGGAGTTTGGGAAAATAGAAAAGAAAGGATACAACAGATGAGTAGAAATACAAAAACAGATGGGAGTCGGTACACACTGCTAATGAAGTGATGCAATAGGCTTATTAATGGATCGATGTAACTTGATAACCAAATTGGAATTAGTATTTACAACAGAATACTTTTGATGGTTATACAAATACAATGTTTATAAACATATTATTTGAATAAGAAAACAATATTGATTAATACGAGCGTGTATAAGATCTGAATATAGGACAAGTTAATATAATCCGCACGAATTTGAAACTGCAACAAATACAAATACAAATAAATGATCTTACACATTAGAAGGGCCAAATCGAACAATTCACCGTAATTTCATACGATGAAGAGAATGACGTGTTTCGCTTGATAGTAAAAATAATGTATTCACTCAAATAGTGAAAGCAGCCGTATTTTACTCAGTCAAATGATGAATTGATTTTACAGTTATCATACAATCTATCTTTTTGCAAGGTGCAGCTCGCGAAGTTTATCCTAACTTATCCGCAGAAGAATCCATCGACTACAACGCGCACAAGAAGGCTCTTCATTGCCATTATCAGCTGACCACTGAAACGTACCAAACAAGTAAGGATGTCACCCATAGAATCCAGAATGCGTCCAGTGTCACCACTAAAATAATGTTGGAACCCTTGCACGATAGAGTTTTCACAAACCTTAATGGATGATCTCTTGCTAGCTACAGAGACGTGAGGGGGAGCACAGGTCTTGGAAAGACAACGTCATGTTAGATTAACTGCTCGCTTTTTGAAATGTCGCATTGGGTTCCGGAAGTTGAACTATTTGGTACACACACTGAGTCAAGGCACGCTGTCCTAGCGAAATCTAAGGTGGAACAGCTACGAAACACCGCACGCCATAGAATTCCAGGCTCTGGCCGTTTGTTACCGTAGGTATGTAGCCAGTTTCAATGTAATTGCTGGGCCGATTTCAGACGTTACCAGGAAACAGGCCCAGAGTAAAGTTATTTGGAAGGATGCGTGTGAGCAACATTATATGACACTGAAGGATAGGCTGATATCCGAAGCTGTTGTCGCTTACTGGATCTGCATCGGATACAGAAGTATCCGATGCAGATCATATATGTGAAAGGAACTGAGAATGTAGGTCTCGATTTCACAAGCAGGAGCGCTTAAACTGTGTAGACCGCGCAGTAGATAGCCGTATACTGTGTGCATATTCGTGTCCGTTGTCACCGTCTTGCGTCGTGATGATTTTGTTTCTTGTATTGCACGTGGTAACGCATATTTGCCGTTAAAGCAATTTTGGGTGAATAAAATCCGATTTTATTCTCAAGCGTTTGCTAATATCCAGCTATATAGTTATGTAAAAGCTATAATTTACCTATTTTAGGAATATTATAGCGGCCATGTGTTTTATGTATAAAAATTTTCTCGGGCTAGTGTTGAACTCTTACGCAAAGTCAAATGATCAGCCACCATTTCATATGATTATGATCGATCCTAAAATTTGATTTATTTCAATTTTATGAGAGAGAGAGAGAGAGAGAGAGAGAGAGAGAGAGAGAGAGAGAGAGAGAGAGAGAGAGAGAGAGAGAGAGAGAGAGAGAGTATAATAGCTTCTATAAATATATACATCGTATGAGGCACATGTTGTTCGACATAAATATCGCGTTTTTTATTACTTCCCTGACTGGATATCAGTTTTTTTTATACATTTGATGACAAGACGATGCGTGAATAGTGTCTTATTTTATATCAAATGGATTTCCATAATGAAAAGAATGGAAAAAGATAATAGTAAGACAGACTCATAAAATTATTTTTATTCCTGTGCACACTGCTCCCCCTCCTTACTAGTGAACAACAACAACATTATTGTGACATTTACAGGATATTAAGTTCCTGTACTTTTAGTGATTATTATAATCAAGCAGTCATTCTTATAATGAGAAAAAGTTTTAAATTTTGTTTTGGACACGTTCGTGCCATCCCCTGAGTTTTCAAATTTTCTACTAAAGACTTCGAAAGTGAAGATCGTCCATTATGAACATCCATCTAGTTACCATAGCATTTTCTCTGTGTAGCATGTTGTTTGCATTCCCAAATAAACATGGCCATATGGCATTGAATTTCAAAATGACATTATAAAATTTGTCTTTCTTTTGTAAGCATGTAATCATAGAACAAAACCCCGAAAAGACGAACATCTCTTCATATAAATTTTGGATTGAACAATTAAATAGAAAAATCAACAAAATTTCAGGCGTGAAAAGTGGCAGAGTAGTTCGTATTAGCATAAGTATTGAGTCCATAGGTAACAAAATTTATATACATTCACGAATGCGTGTGCACATTTGGGCGCGACGAAGAATTCCATATCAGACGTGATGCGAGCAATGAAACTGTTCGTTTATAACTAAATGTGTAAATAATGGTGGTGCAGTTATGGTCGGCCATCAGGTCCGATTTGGGACGATTCACATGCACATATACTACACATATATGCATCTGAAGCATATATATATATATATATATATATATATATATATATATATATATATATATATATATATATATATATATATATATATATATATATACACACACACACACATACATTCAACTGAAATAAAATAATATGCATGCACAATGGATCACTTTCACGATTTCAAGTTTCGGACGAGTTGCCGTTCCTGACAAAATTTAAAAACAAGGCATTACTGATGTGTGAATATTCTTTTTATTGACCTAGAAGTAGAGATGGACTTTGTAAAGTATGAATAATATTATGATAATATCTTTATAGTATTGATAGTATTGATAGTATTGATAAACAAATATAAGTATAAATAATTCTAATGATAAGAATACTAATAATCTATTAACACTTATTATTTATCACATTGTGCACTAAAACAATTTGAGCAAGTTTTTTTTTAAAAAATTTTTAATAAATTTAAAAATGTCATTTGGAAGCAGTCACAGTTTCGGTATCGAAGCATGTTTAGAATTATGCAGTTTGAATAAACTGTAACTATAATCAGTGGAAAAACAATCACTACCGTTGTAGATTTAGAAGTCAGAAAACATCCTCACCCTTGCAAAAGAATTGTAATTTAAAATAACATTATTCCATTGTTTTTTGAAAATTATTTAAGGTAGCATGCAATATTTGATATAATTTTCTTAAGGACGGGTGAAAATGAGATATTTAAAAGATGGTTTTATAAAAGCTCTTTCGTGTCAAATATAAAACTTTTTCTCGATTGCGTTGGTAATATTTGATGTCTTGTTCTAGATATTCTAGTAATAAGCTATTATAACACACTTGTACATGCTGTGAAAATATGAAATTGTTCTTCCCTGTGTACAGGTTGAACTTTTTGCAGACCAAATTAGCTTCTTCGTAGGAAATGCGACGTCATGTGCACGTGAGTATGACGTCATATTTAAATAATTTTCTATGAAGAACTGCAATTTTAAGTTTATCAAATATTAGTCTATGTTTTGGCTATGGCATTCTCGGGTCAGGTATTTTGGGGAAATTTATTAAATTTTCTGCTAAAATGAGGTTTAAAGTAGTTTTCCGTTTAGGAAGGCGTAGTCGATGAATTAGATCTTGATTGACATATATCATGTTCATCATTTGACCTGTTGGACTAAGATCAGCATGGGAAATGCATCCACTGGTGAAACTCAATGCACTTTCTATAAGACTGTCTGTGAAAAAAAAAGATCTAACAATCAAAAATGCATTCGATAAAATAAATTAAAAAGCAATATAAGAGATTTTGAATCATTGAAGATGGCTGACTTCTTTATTTAGGAGATTTTTCAAGTATATGTTTTCCCAGTGAGACTATCGCATGATAAGATGCTATTCTCGTGATGACAAGGATTGCAACAACTGTGGTCAAGTGTATAATTGCATAAGTAGACATTCTAGTTATCTAGCATTATATTCAGTAAATAGTATCCATCCTTCTTTTCTACTGCATTTATGCAAAGAGTTTTATTTGAATTTATCTCAATTCAAATATGAACAAATGACAATAGTTTTGTTTTTAAAAGTTGCAACATTACAGCAACGTATCTAATATTATTTGAAGTCATACACTAATCTTTCAGTTTATTCTGCAAACGGACAAAGATGTTAATCGGAATGAATCTGCTAATCACTGTTGTAACCGTGTAAATAACCATTTTTTTTAAAAAAATCATTTTAAACTACAATTACAAACACAAGAAATTTGATAGACGTTAAAATATTATCATTATTAAAACACCATTATTTGATTTTTATAGCATTAACTTCTGTATTGCATTACATAAGTCTTGTAATCTTCACATTGTATTGTTTTTCAGTATTTTAGAGATGTTCTGTGAATAAAATTTATTTATTTTGTAAAACCAATTCTCTTTTTCACTTAGTCCGAAAATTCATTTATTAATATTTTACGTTGTAGTTTACATTACATTCGCCTTAAGACATGTTTACGTTTTCTTTTTTATTCTTTACATGCAACGTTTGGACTCCTACTTTTGTTGTTTCTTCTGGTTCCATTTTCAACGGCAATACTATAACATTCATTCTCCAATGATCTCTTTTCTTGGCATCTGTAGAATTCCAGGAACTCAATATTATTTAAAACCTCAAAATGTTCATGATCTCTAATACTCTTATCTCTATATAATTCTCTAAATGAGAGATGCCATTAATTTCATGTTAAGCTCTATTCAGCTGGTTACCAACTACTAAACGATTTGTTATATCGTTTACTTTTATAAGCACATACTTCCTTTTCCGTTAATTAACTGATGCGTTCACAATCTTAACAAATGTATATGTCATCTCTTTTCGTTAATACTTTATGTATGTAAATGACCTAATCTTCGAAACTTGCATGCGTGAGTTTAGATATTTCCCATTTAAAGCTAGGATCGCATACAATTTAAAACATTATTTTGTACTTTCAAATTGAAACTGTTTCGTCCATTTTTAATTGTATACATATCAAGCGCATTAGTTGATCAATTTTCATATAACTGAACAGATTGATTTGTTTGTCATCTTGCCTTGCTTCGGTCGTAGCCGTGTCAATTGATTTATGATGAACATTACTGAATTTTAAATTAGCCTTAGTAAATCTTCAACCAATTGCTTGGTTTCAATTTGAATTAAATACTTCCACGTCTTAGTCCTCATGGTTATCTTAAAACTTTTCACTACAATTTTTTTTAAAAAAAGAAGTCAGCTGAAATGCAATCATAATTTTCATTTTTTGCAAATACATACGTTTAATACGCAAATACATTTTCCTTCATTATCATTTCAATTTCTTTTCCTTGAAAATTAATTTTGATGTATCATGACTGTTTTCTCCTTTTCCCGTTTTCGGTTTATTTAGCTAGTTTATTTTCAGAAAGTATCTACCGCTGTCAGCATGTATTTGCGTCTCGTCTTATATTCATTCCTGTGCTTGTATTTAACAATGTTTGCATGCTACTAACCATCCACGTGACATGCGTAACTTTTCTTAGAAAGACATTTTCTCCTATGCCTGTGCAATATACAGGTAAATGGTTCTTCTGATATTTGTGTAAACAATTGGATTGTAGAGACCGTAGTAAAGGTGTCATAAGAAGTAATCTTTGTCTTGTTTTGCAAAGTCCACCTTTAAAGAGGCTTTGTACGGTCTGCTGCTGTTAATGCTGCGTCGTATCCGTCACGCGTCATTAAAATGGCTATACAAACATCCATATAATATTTTATGTGCGATACATCGTCTTTATCAGCAAGTCAATAGGACGATTGTCTACACACCAGGATATTTATTTATGTCTTTTTAATGTCATAATATTTATTTAATTCATTTAATTTCCAAATCATTTCAGACTATATAAAATTTCGCCATTCTTTTCTTCATTTATCATCATTAAATATAATATGTAAATAAGCAAATACCACCTGTCTCTTGCATCGCTCAGTTGGCCTAAGTGATTAGAGCGTTTGCTTCGGATACGGGAGGTCGCGGGTTAGAAGCCCAGCCGATTCATACCAAAGACTTATAAAAATGGTACTAGCAGCTGCCTCGCTCGACGCTCAGTATTACGAGGTTATCCTAACACCAGGATTGGTCGGCCTGGTGTAAGGATAATGTGACTGGGTGGTATATGATGACTCGGTGCTTAACTGTAAACTGCCACACTGGAGACATCGTAGCGATATGACTGCAATTTGTTTAAGGCTACGTTGAAAATCCATATAACACCCATACGTAACCATCTGTCTCTTTATTATCTCTTTCAAATGTAACATATAAATAAGTATCTTTTAAGTGTTGCATGATATTCTTGGTGATTTTGTAAATCGACAAATGGACATTTTTTCGCTCGTATGATTGCATTCAACACTCCTAGTTTTGATCACTCTTTGATCCTTTCAGATTTTATAAACATATAAGCCTTATCTCTTTATATTACCATCATTCTTTTCATGCTAAACTTATGAAACATTTATTTTACTTCTCTGATGGCTATTGTTTCCAATACAAAGAAATTACAAATCATTGTTTATTTATATGCATACATTATTTTGTGCTCGCCTCTTTAATACACTATATATTTATTGATTTATTTCAGTGCTGTTGTAGCTATAGACTTGTCTGCAAGGAACAGCGTGTCCCCTACATGATTACCTTGGGGTAAACTTACTTTGGTAGGCAACCAAATAAGTGTGCCACGTCTTTCAATATAATTACATAATAATGGCTGCATTCATTTTTATTTGATAACAAATTGTAAAATGTTTGCATTACCCCGATATGAAATCTAACAAAATCAAAGAGGATTTAAATGTCGAAATGAATACAGTCTGTAATGACCGTAATCGCAGCTTAAACGTAGTCGTTGGGTTCATGTACAAGTGGGTCAGGATTTACGAAATTATAATATCACGTTTTCGGTGTGATTTCAGGAACCTATGTATATTATATATAAGAAAACCAAGCTGTTCGTTTACTTACTAAATTATCTTTGTATATGTTTGTCTGCTTATTTTATAATATATCTGTCTGTTTCCACTTTCTTTAGCACCGCCTATTTACTTGCCTTTTTGACCTTCTATCTGTTGTAAGCTCACTCATTCAATCAAACTATCTCCCATAAAACAGGCTTAACAATGCCATTTCATAGTCTGAAATATATAATTGCAATCCTGACGAAATTCAATGCAGATTTTAACAGCCAAGGAGATAAATTTTTGATATGATGAAAATAAGAAATGATTTTAGATATTTTCAATTTATAAATCAGAAAATGTCATTTTAAATTTAATTACTGTTTTATTTTCAATAAACAATGTACCAACAGCAAACAAATAAATAAATATCAATGCAAAACATTAGAGAAGCATAACATAACACAACATAACGTAAATTAACTAAACGTAACGTAACCAAACGTAACCTAACTAAACCTAACCTAACATTGTTCGTATCACTACACCGGTGAAAAAGTTAGCTGAAGGCTGCAAGTATTGATGTATTCCGTTTTTAGTGAAGTAGAATAATCGAAAAGCAATTGAACCTTAGCATTTCTTAAAGGGAAATAAATCCAATATTTTATTAAGATCCATTTGTGATACTATCACTTGAGTTGTTTCTCTTACACAGTGCTTGAATTTATTTTCTAATGGTCTTTTTCTCTAAGGACATATTTAGTATAAAAAAGAACCAGTTGCTTATACATTATATACAGGCCTACAAATTAATATACAGATTTAACAACGCCTCTAAAAATATTTTTACATCGTAAGTAATGCCCTTCTTTACGTATTCCCACATGTGTGTGCGAGTGTGTGTGTGCGTGCGAGCGCGCAGGTGTGTATCTATTTTATAGATTTTTGCAAAAGCCCGACTGCACTTTCTGGTCTATCTGTTCCTGGGGGTAGCCGTCTCTGGAATTTGGATGCACCTGGAAGGTCCTGGGACGGTATTCATCGTCATTTCCTTAAGTCAAATGGGAGAGTTGCTGCCTTGGCGTCTTTCGTCAGTTGGGATGTTATTGAATCGCTTAACTTTGAATGTTAAACCTTTCTCTTGAGATTTCATGTGCACCACAGTTCCACATGCATTGTAAGTGTGAACAATACCAATTCAAGTCCACTGATACCTATTTGATTTCATATTTCCTCGATTCCTGATCAATCAGGCCAATCAATTGTCATCCCTAGTGGATGATTCGACTAAAGAAGGCTTTTGCTCATGCAGGAAAACATTAAGAGTGTACGATTCCAAAGAAAATGTCCTTGATCTGAGACAGCCATGATAACGTTAGGGCCATCGAATTTTCCAGCGACCTCTGTAAATGAGTATATAAAAAAGAGATATACTGAGTTTCCAATACTGACTGCCTGTCCTTCGGTCTTGCACCATCGTTTGCACTTTAAATTTTACTATTATTCTTAATAATGATAGTAACGGTATGATATACTAGAGAATAAATACATTTCTTTGTTGTGCGTGTTCAGATTGAATACCCCCCAAAATACCCTCCGTCCCTTCCCCCATAAAAAAAATGTTGCGTAGTCTCAATACATTTGTGTTGGTCGTTGCCTATTATATTTTGATATGAATATCAGAATGCATTTTGGCAATCTCAGTTACTGCAATAAATAGTTTAAGGATTTATCAGTTATTAATTTTCAGCAAGGGTTATTAGCTTGACCTGGAACTCATTAAAAATTTCGAGATGATTGTAAATTTTCTTTGGGACTGTACATATTAGTATGTTTTCGTTGACTGAATGCGCAATGAAAAGATTAGAATATGGTTACGGAGTGTTAGGTCAAATCAAAAGGACTGCAGAGCATGACATATTAGCTATATCTATTTAATTAATTTTGTTCGTTATGGCTGGTCGACATCGAACCACAAGTTCTGTTTCAGCTAGTAGGGGGCAAGCAGTTTGTCTTAGCGCTATTTTTTTTTTTTTCGTGGCCAAAGAGCACATTTGGTTGCTTCATTGGAAAGAAAGAGCAATGGGCCAGCCCTGGAAACAACATTGGAAACGGAAAATGTAAACTATATCTTATGGAAGTGTGTCGCAATAAGCATACTTATAAGGAAAATGAAATGCCGTGGTTATCAATGCTTGTCAGTCTGGCCGGTGAAACAGATGAAGTCTTAGAGGGTAGTATAATCTAACCTTCTAGAGACAGCGAAAATGGAGTGTTTTACCTGTATCATGTTGTCTTTTGGAAAAGGCACACAATCATAATCCAAGCTAATCAGTCCGTAGAATAACAATAAGGTTCAGATTCATATAGTGTATATATTCATAAAAAGATACCGAAGACAGATCTCGCATTGCAACAATCGATGGAGGTTAAACATTAATTTAGAGACTGATCTCGCTAATAGTATACTTGGCAATAAAGCAAGGTTTACATGAATTTATCGACTTGGCTCGACAATGTCATCTTGTTCCAGAGTTTCATGCAGTAGATTTGGCTGCTCTTGCTCAGGCACCGCCCGCAAAAATGCTGTAAGCCCACACTAACAAAAAGTCAGACAAAGTTTACGACACATGCACGAAGAGTCTATCCCTACTCCAAGTCAAACACGGACAGATAGTGAAGAGAATGACCACAAAATAGATGTGACTTGGACTCAGAACTTTCGAACTGGTGGCGTCATACTTGCATAGAAGGAAGTCAATCTCTTTTTTACATATGATACGAATGTTTTTAGAAACCTGTTTATGGCTATGAATGAGGGTCTCCGAGTGGCCGAGTGGTCTAAAGTAATGACCATTACGGATCATTGCCATCTCACCTCTGTCTGCGTTAGTTCGAGTCCAGACTTGGCTAACGTGGGTAAGTGAGAAAGCTTGCCAGTAGCTTCTCGTGGGTCGGTGGTTCTTCCCGGGGTTTTCCAGGGTTCTTCCTTCACCATTAATACTGGCCACCATTTATAACCTATTTTGGCGTTACACCCTATAACTATAACAATAAAAATGGCTATGGATAAGTTAAGCTGCTTGTAGACCAGTGACTCCCACGAACCTGAGGTTCGTGTTACCACTGTGTAAGAATGAAAGGAAAGAGACTTTGTTTAATTGACCAAAAGAAGGATCTATGAAAAAGTGGTACAAATCAACCCTAAGCATTCATCCATTACTATATGCTTACTGCATTTCTAGTTCTAGGTTGTAAAGGCTGTTCTTGAGAAGCATTGGCAAACGACCAATCCAGACTTGTCTTAGGAAAGACTGTTGGGGCATGCCCACCCTAACCAATTTTTACGCTGAAGATTAGGCTTGTGAGATGTGTGGGACGACGCAACATGGCCTGCAAGTCTGATCCTGAGCGACTCTCGACACAATACACACATTGTTGCATGAGACTAAGCATTGACATTTGTCCTTATGTTCCATAACAGCTTTTTTGTTTTGTGAACAAGGATGGTAAGATTTTTAAACAGCATTATGCAAACACTCCTGTCCAAGAAAAGCTTCTGCCACCAAAGACCATCAACCACATCAGCGTCAAGGAGCCTCTCTGTATCAACTCATAAGTGACTCTTATTCCCATGGAATTGGCCAGTGATGTTCTGAAAGACTTTCGCCTTCTTGCTCAAGAATGGGCAGACAAACGAGTGATGTGCATACTGTGGAAGAGCCAGATGATCTTTTCTGTCACCAGCAACATTATCACAATATCGACTTCAGCAGTTTGATATTTGGCAATGGTGTTTTGAATCTTTCTGTTCAGATTAGCCACGCGATAACCAATGTTCGGAGAGCTATAAACGGAGGCAAGTGAGCGACCAGCTAGAATACAACATGAGCTGGACCATAAAGTTCGTTTGACAATTTATAGGATGGCTTTCAATTTTTTTTAATATTGTGACCACACGAGTTGCGCGCTCGATGAACAGTAAAGCTGCTTTTAATTTCTTTGGCTATTATTAAAGTGGAAATAGACAAAACAGTGGACAAAACGTTACACCCCATGGAATGTTCTTTGTGATAATCTAAGCATACAAATGTTTGATGCAGATACGTTGCATTTGTTACTTGGTAAGGGTCCATGATCATGCAGAATATGACTTTGCCTTTATTGTTTACGATTATATTTGCTACGACATGTCCTTTGTAAAGATCTACCCATACATCTTTTATCTACTGGATTGGATGGCTGACTTTGTCTAGAAGCATAAATGCAAAAATATCGTCCTTACTAAAGAATACTCGACTCAAACAAGCCAGTCGAGCAGACAATTGACGTTTTTATAGGGACGTATTATGCTGAAGATCGTTCACAGGTCTTTACAAGCCGTCTTATCTTTCACTATCATAACGGCTATATTAAAGCAGATCGTCCACAAATCATTGAGCTTTACAAAGACTCAGTGACATCCAAAGACGATCAGGATTCATAAGAATGGTCTTTATCATTTCACGTAGATGATGAACATCAGAATAAAAAGAAACTGTCATTGTTCCTCACATAGAATTTTTTAATGATAAAGTCACATAATGTAAAACAAGAAACAATAGAATGGCAATAGAATATCATGTGGTTGACCGCATCTGTGCACATAAGAAAAATGAAGCTAAATGCAGAGTGCACCATATAGAAGGTTACTGAGATCTGTCTCAACATCCAGGTTAGGACGGCGTCAACGAGACGCATAGGAGAAATAATGCCTCCGTGCTCGTTCATAGACCATAGACAGGTTCGCAAAACAGGGGCAGAGAGTCTGCAACAAGCTCTAAATCCACTATTGCTAACTGCATTCTGGTAGTCGCCAAATGGCTCTGCACCGCATTTACACAGCGTCGCACTTGGAGGTCATCCTCGTCAGAAGAAACTCTACAGAAGAATCAAAAAGCACGTCCAACGATATAAAATCGTCAACAAGGCAGAAGGTCTATGTGATTCGCATCGCACCTGTTTTGATTAGGCCAGCAGGAAGGTTATCGTCCAGTGTTTAAGCATAGTCAGCGGAGCTAAATATGGACTGTAGCATCATACACACCGTACATTTGCAAAATGATCTGCAAACACTACATGAACGCCAGCAAACATATTTATATGGGCCTACTGGTGCTACACCAGACGTATACAAGCAGACAACTGATCCAACTGAAAGTCAGTAATACACGTATTCTAGTAGCAATCTAAATCAGCCACTATGTCTTCTAGAACGTTAAAGTGATAGAACTGTGGCAACGATCTGAACTCAAGCTGAAACAACGCAACGAGATCCAGTTTATAATCTAGATTCATAGAACAGGCATAAGCTCACGTCCTGTCCCTTTGCGGCCCCGATAAAAGCCAATGGTATTGACCACTTCTTGGCCTGGCCAAACAAATCTCACACCACTCGCTTGTATTGATCACTTAGTTATTACTCTCCAAATCATGATCGAACGCTGAATTGGTGACAGGCAAATAAAACGGAATGTACGCCCTACCTCCACATTGAGGTGTATAATGGCATTAGTTACAGTTGGACACGACAAATCTGTCTGCAGAAAACATGCAGTGGATACAAGCGGACGAACAGACACATGCAATATATGTACCTTCCAGTGCCGATAGAGGCTCCTGGGTTTAGTCTGAAAAATAAGTGCTTGCACGTCACATATCAGATGGATAGGGATCATCAAAGAAAGCTCTCATTGATGGTCGGTGGTCAAATGACTGATAATGTTAGGACCTTTAAATGGTTACAAGTTTTGCATCAGTCAGCGTGCAGTCGCAAAGTTTTGCGGTAGAGACACAATCAGCAAGAGCTACCAAGAAACAAAAACAAAACCGGCTCCACCTTTAGAGAGGAATAGCCACTTACGGTTTGATAGATCGCAAACACATTGTACTGTTTTTATTCTGCATTGCCCACTATTAGATGCGCAGCGATTTACTTTCGAAAAGACGATATGCAGCTGCACAACAACAATAGCAGACAGGCAAAAAATGCATATTGGTTTGCAGCGAGTTCATTTTTAAGAATATTTGAAATGCTGCTAGGGTACGTATCCGTTGGTGACAGGACCTACTCCCAACATATAATTACAGAAAAATGCATGATCTAACAAGATGCGGCCTAAAACTCAGAAAACTTTAGCTTTTGGATTGTCGTCTGTTTTTCATTCGTTTACCGAATATTACTACCGTGCAAATTCGCTGACACCTTGCTAAGACCTTTTGACATGCTGTTCGTCTTCCTTTCTTTCATTGGTCTGTGTTGATTACATAGACTTGAATGTCTTTATGTTTTCGAGGTAAAAGGTTTACGTTAGCACCAATCACAGGATTAATGTGCAAGAACTGTGAATTAGATGATAATGTTGTTCACAACATTTATTTGTTTGCTTTATTTGCAAAACAGATAATGATAAGTTTTCAGTTCACACCTGCTAATAAAATATGTGTCAAGTAAGTCGAGGAACAAGGAGTATATTCCGTACTCAGTTTCAAGCGACCTCCGACGTGTTTCATCTTTAGTGAAGTCAGTGTTGGTTAGAAATGATCACGCAAGTCTTTATACAACTAACATAAAATCGTCTTTTCTGAGTCTTAAGTCCACGCCTCTTCCAGACAATCTTCCAGCTTTTCAGTTTTGGATCAATATCAAACATTTGTCGAGTTACCGTTTCTAACTAAGATTATTGATTTGACATCCATAACAATGTTGTCTGGTCCGGATTGTGATTCTTTCAATCAAATTGGTAGCCAAACATTGTCATTGTCATCTTGACACGATGCTTATCGTTTAGTCCTTTGGTCACTTCTACATTATGGCCACTGTTGTTGTTCTGAATCAGAATCATCATTGTCTACATGTACGTGATCCATCTCTTCTTTGTTCTTCTAATAGGCTATAACCACTTCTCTGTCTTTCCATCTGTAGATGAGGTTCACTGTGTTTCCCAGCGGTACTACTGCCATTCCATGCAAAAGCGTCTATTTTTTATGGGGTGTAAATGTACTTTGCTGTTATCATGGTGCGAAATGAAGTAAAACAAATACAAAGCATATCCTCCTGCATAATCGTCGTACTAATGTTGGTTCCTCATTTTCATATGTCTTAAACAATGTCAAGAAGTAAGAACTCAAATAATTTATCAGGGCTAAGTTAGGGTTAAAAGGTCTGGTACACAACATCTGGCATTGTCTGTGATTTTTTTTTATCTTGGATACGTTGAGCTGTTGAGGGAAGTATTGTTGATGATGTCAGTGAGCAAATTTTTTGGTAGCTGTTCTGGAAAACATAATCTTCGACCTTGGATGGGAGCCTAATGGCAAAAGTGAACGTTGTCACTTGCAAGACTTTCACACGGCACAAATAAAGATTTGACTTCTTCGATACTCGTTTTGTACTCGTTCCCATTAACCATTAGATGGATCAAGGTATGCTTTCAATTCAGCCCCAGGCGTATCTCCACTCCTTTCAACAAATGCTTGTCTGGGAATCACATTTCCAAATGTATAGATTCATTATATCAAAACTACGGCCTGTTTTCCTTTCAACGGTATTTAAGTCCATCAATGAGAATCGTTATCACCAGACAACTGTGTTGAGAGTGTAAGGTCTCGATACCATTGAAGCATCCCGATGTGTATTCTTGGCTTATTTTCTTTAAGTCAAGAAATTTTCCCGGATACGTTCGTAAAGGAAAAGTATCAATGCTGCTCACACGTTTGTTATAGAAGTACGCTTCGTTAAACAAGGAATGCGTGAAAGTATTAAAGGGAGCTACTGCAGCAACTGCGTCTGGGATGCTGTACTTTGAGAAGTTGGATTTACTTATAATTTTTATAAAGATCGATGAAATATTCAGTTTGTTCTTTGAGTTCATATTTGGTCGGTACCAGGGTGTCAAAGACGACAAAGAATAAAATTATACATATTGAGATGCTTGCATTGTCATCATCATTGGTGATATGGCAAACAGATCGAGCTATGACTTGGAAAATTTTTTTAATTTCTATGCTTAGTTCTTTGTCATTAGTTCTTTTCTTATTCTTTTTGTGGGCTGCTCTCTGTCATTGAGGTCTAAATAAATTTTGTTGGCTTTTGTGACATTTCTTTGCTGTGGTGCACAGGAGGAATTAGTGATTTCGCTAGAAGAGTGAAGTTGTTTATAATGGATGACTTGGCGCTATATGAGAACTTTTCCAGTTTAGTTCCCCACATTTGCCATTCTTATATTAAGGCTTGTCTGGGACTTTGTTGTTGTGTACGTTATGGATAAATTATTTGCCTTGCGTCAAGGATGAGAATTCTAAAGCAAGTAATCATCTAGTGACTATAGGCTATAACTTTGATGATGTGCGTACACATAAAAATGCCAATTTTAGCATGTTTCATATGCCATATTCTCGTCATCGAGCTATTCCGAGATACGTAATATTTACTCTGTTTCCTTCGAGGTTATACCCGACCACATCACATTACACAGCTCAAGCATCAAGTTTATTCATTCGTTTTGGATTCGAAAATGGGATGATCGTTTTAGCGGAAGTGTTTTTGAGCTTGTTCCGGAAAAATGGTTTGGTCTTCAAATGCATTCTTGACTTGACTGGATAATGATTTCTAATAAAGTCAATTCTTAGCTAATTCTCCAAAAACATGCTGTAGATAATTTGGCTGTGAAACAACGTTATGTTCTGTTGAGAAGCACATCCACATAATTATTATTAAATCATTTTAAAAAATAACTTGATTATTCATGGTTCTATATATCTGGTCTCCGAAGAATCTCTTAGTGGTAAAAGACAACACTTTTGCAACGTTCCAGTAAAAGTGGTCCACATGAATGAAAGAGTTAAAGTTTTAGCTGTTTATTGCAAATAAACGATTGCTGCTCTTACTGCCTATACAGTTCAAAGAAAGGATTAGAAAGAAGATAGCAAATACAACTGCAGAGTAAAAAAAGCGCACAGTTGTTAATATTCTTAATTAGAGTTTTCAATGGATACAATAAAGAACTATATATGGGAGACACGTGTGATTTGATTTTGAATGCCGTTTTCTAATCACCACGCACATATTAGTTGGTGTTCTGGCTGTTTTTGTACTCCTAATGCAGATGAACTCTGAGGAGAGGTATCTGTTCTAAACGGCAAATGTAACCACTCCCATTTCTTATATTGACTGTGATTTGTGAAGCAGCAATCCAAGAATCTAAACTGAATATATATTCTTTCCAACGAGATCTTACTACTTGGAGTCGAAGTTTTCCCACTATAAGTTCAAGAATGCTTTTCAATTCGCAAACATCGTCTTCTTTTTTAACTTGTAACTAATGCAATTAAAAATTTCACTATATCACATCTCTGTTCATACATTCTAAATCTATTCCTACCAATGTGGACAAAATCTCATGTGTTTAAGTTATTTTTCTTAAATGAATGTTTCAGACTTTCAAAACATTCACACTGCTCCCATTCACGATACATGTAAACGTACTTATATACTATCATTCAAGAGAGGGGGTTATAATGGAGGGATTTAATTTGTGTTTCATTTGCAATCATTTAAACAATACATCTTTTCCAAAAGATAAAAGCGGTCATGGCAAGGGTTATGCATGTCTATGTCGTCACCAACAAATTTAAACTGCATGTTTGTCGTCATAGTGTGTGCGTAATCACGAATATTCTTCGCATTTTTACTGCAAGAAATCAAATTATTTTCCTACTAAACACAAATACTCCATGTAAGACATATGACTTCATTTATATCCATTGTATTTGGTTTCTGTAGAAGATTATACTTTAGTTTTATCGTGTGCAATTTTAGACTCAATTATATTTTCTCTTAGTCTAGCAGTTAGGATCATCAAATGCATAAGTGTTCACTTTGAAAGCTATAATATTTCTGATGGTGCAATGCATTTATATGACCCTTATTGGTAACTCCTAGGTTGGGTGTGGATTATTGCATAGGTGGAGCTGTTTCATACAGGAGGGGTTTATTGAGAGACGGTTACACAAACGGTTAGAATGGCTGTTTTAGTAGTGTATTGTGCAATAGAATATCATAATAGTAAATAATCCAGACAACAGAGCAGAAAAATAACAAATTCTAAACTTCCACAAGTTGCAGGAAACCACCCAAGTCATCCCCAGCTTGAATTTGCCCAGTATTGTGCAATTCATATTGTCTACATCACGGTGATTGGTAATAAAATCTACATCATGTTTTGTATTTATACTACGTCAGGTGGATTTTTGCCATTTAAATATAATTTCTTTCATAACAGACAACAGACATCTTACCTGCCAGGACGAACGTGATGCGAACCCCAGGAAGGCATCATAAATGAGCTAAAGAAACTTTTTGAGGGCCGTCAAATTAAGAATGAATCTGGGGATAACAAAGTGTATAATAATTCCCACCTCCGAGACACTGTGTATAACTCAGCCATTAGTGCGTATGGGAAGATGGAACGAAAAAATACCAACTGGTATGAGGCCAGCTGGGAGGCTATGGAGCCAGGGATTGAGGCGAAGAGGAAAGCCTTTCTGGCTTACAAGGCTGCGCCTAGCCCTACTACACTAAAAGCCCTCAAAATTGCCAGGAAAAAATACTCAGAGGTCTTATCGCCACTGCACCAACACCTATTTGCTGAATCTTTGCTCTAGCACACAAACAGCTACAGCCACTGGAGATGCAAGAGGCATGTATGAGGGCATCAATAAGGCGACAGGTCCACCATCTCTCAAGACCGCCCCCCCCCCTCACGTCCAAGACGGGATTAATTATAACAGACCAGGAGAAAAGCTGCAGGGCTGGGTTGAGCACTATCATGAGCTGTATGCAACCCAAACCGTCGTCACTAATACTGCCCTTAACGCCATCCCAGACCTGCCAATCATGGATGAACTAGACACTCCGCCCTCCATGGAAGAGCTAAGTAAAGCCATCGACCATCTCGCTTGTGGGCAGGCCCCTGGGAGCGACGGCATCCCACCTGAAATCCTCAAGAACGGGAAACCGACTCTACTTCAGCCCGTGCACGAACTCCTCTGCCTCTGTTGGGAACAGGGACTCATCCCCCAAGGCATGCGGGATGCCAACACCATCACTTTGTACAACAACAAAGGAGACCACAGCGACTGTAACAACTACCTCCTCAGTATCGTCGGAAAGGGTTTCGCACGGATACGCTTGCAGACCCTAGCATCCCGTATCTACCTAGAATTTCAGTGTGGCTTCCGAGCTGGCCGGTCAACTGTAGATATGATCTTCTCCCTACGTCAACTGAAGAAGAAGTGTCATGAGCAGCAAATGACCCTCTACTTTGCCTTCATAGACCTGACCAAGGTGTTTGACCTGGTCAGCCGAAGCGGACTCTTCAAACTTCTCGATTGCTCGCTGTCATCACATCGTTTCACCAGAACACTCAATGCACAGTGTGCTTCAAAGGCGCAAAATCAGAGGCCTTCCCAGTCAGCAGTGGAGTAAAGCAGGGCTGTGTCCGTGCACCAACCCTTTTTGCCATCTTCTTCTCCGTACTCATCCAGTACGCATTCAAGGACTGCACCGATGGAGTGTACATTCACACCAAGGCAAATGGCAAACTGTTCAACATCAAACGTCTCCGTGCAAAGACCAAAGACACAGAGGTTCTCATCCGTGAATTGCTCTTCGCTGACGGATCAGCTTTGAATGACTTTAGCAGCTAGTATATCGCCTCGCCCACGCCTGTAAAGAGTTCGGACTAACCATCAGTTTGAAGACGACGAATGTCATGGTGCAGGATGCAGACTCCCCTCCAACCATCATCATTGATGGGTACAATCTTGAAGTTGTTGAGAATTATACACACCTTTGGTCCACCATCTCCAGCTCGCTCTCCATTTATGCTGAGGTGAATGGCATGATTGCTAATGTAGCAGCTGTTATGGCAAAACTGAACCAGAGGGTCTGGAACAATCTCATCCTCACTGAGAAGACCAAATTGCGTGTCTGCCAGGCATGTATGCTCAGCACGCTCATCTACAGTAGCGAGGCATGGACCACCTCAAGGAGCCACGAAAGGAAACTCAATAGCTTCCATCTGAGATGCCTGCGTCGCATTCTGTGCATCCAGTGGCAGGACAAAGTACCCAACACGGATGCTATGGAACGGGTCAGCATGAATAGCATGTTCACCATCCTCAGCAAGAGGCGCCTTCGATGGCTCAGCCACTTCAGGAGAATGGATACAGGCCGCATTCCCAAGGACATATTATACAGCGAGCTAGCAGAAAGCACACGACCGACTGGACAGCCACGTCTGCGATACAAAGACGTCTGCAAGAAGGACATGAAAATGGTCAACATCAGCGTCAACAACTGGGAGAGCTGTGTAACCGCTACGAGTGGCGACTTGTTCTCAGACAAGGCATTCAGAAAGCCGAGGAATGTATAAAAGCAAACCTCGCTACAAAGAGAGCCAAGAGGAAGTCGAAACAATAACAGCCTCCACAAGAACCAATATTCACCTGCAGCAAGTGCAACAAAGATTGTCACGCAAGTGTCGGACTCTTCAGCCACTCGCGACGGTGCAGATAAGGCACCAAAACAGGGTGCTTCACCATCGTCTCTCGAAGACGGACGGATGCCAACATCAATACTGTATAAACAATGCAAATGTACATTTGCTGATGATCAATTCATATAGTGAAACACAAACAGTTATTCATCATTGTCAAGCATCACTTCTCTTATAACGAACGTCCACAAAGGTCAAAAATCTGCTGAAGGGAAAGGTATGCATGTTTTTTGGACTAAGGTGGTATAACCAATACAGAACTCTCGTCAGAGTATCTATGTTTGTATTTTGGAAGTCACTGGAAAGAAAGGGTGAAGAGTGCTCTTGTTCAACAACACCCTAATATAGACTTCTCCAAGCTTACTGTAGTACAGGCCATGTAGCGCAATAGCTTGGCATAATCGATACATTTTTCAGAAGAAGACATTGTGTTATAAAAAAATATAAATGCTAATGTATAAGATTATTTTCTGGCTCTTATTATACTGACTTCGGAAAGTGGGAAAGCTGATGACTTGAACAAAATGCTCTCCGGATATAAAAGGGTCTCTGACATTGTATGTAAGTGATGATGATGCACAGTGCTTTAAAAGTATAAACTTGAGGAAATGTTTGATAAACGTGTGGAGAGAGCTTAAAGTTTATCCTGTTTCTCAGATTTGTGGTCAGTAAGAATCTGCATCTTCAAGACATAATCAGCACAGGAGAAAATTTAAAGGAAACCCTTTGAACATTCAGGCTAATGAAAATATTTCCTTGTTGTTGAAAAGTAGCAATGTTGGTTTTTCTCTTCATGCAGGTGTCATCCTTCTGTCCAAGATTAAATGATGTGAAGGAGCCTGCATCAACCACTTCGGCTCTTGGAGGTATAAGTAGAGAGCTATGATTGTTAAATGCCTGATGAAACATATTTTGTTCGCTACTGGATCATGCGGTGGCACATGGCAAATTCTACAAATACTGTTAAAGAGGATCTGTTGCTTCACAGATACACACTTTATCTGGAATAGAATGAAGCCTACATGCTGTCCAGGGCCATATGTGGAATTAAATGTAACATTCAAAAGAGCTTGTACCATTGGTCCGCAAGCTTGGCCATGCTTAAGTTATGATGAAATCAACACAGTGATATTTGTTGGGAAAATATTCAAATGTTCAGCAAATCCACAGAGTCGGGATAAGGTAAGTGGCATGATGTGAAAATGACGCTGCATCAAACGAAAACAAGGACATGCCTAAATACTAGGGACATTTCTTTCCTGGCAACCTGTGCCGAAAAGTCATTAAGGAGTTCAGATTCACCAATTAAGATGGGTGGCTTAAACATTGTTTCGCATCACCTGCTAAAATTGTGAAGATAGAATATTTCTTGAATATACAGCTTATCAAAAAGATAAAAGAAAGTCGATGATCAAGAACTTATTTTGTTCATAATGGTGCCCATAAAAATGTTTAGCTTAGATTGCAGCAATATTTACAGCACGCCGTGTGAGGATGGATTGTGTATCATGCAATCCTCAACAGCAACCCCTGATCAGGAAATCAGATATTGGATACCATCCAATTGTACCACCATTAGCGGCGGATTTTTCAATATTGCTTTTACAAAGTGATGAAGTATTTTCACTTGATATGCTGGGCCAAGGCTAAACACCTGTCACCTACAGTGACGCCATTTTTAGCAAAGTACAGACCATTAAGTGTGAATAACCTAAAGAATTCAAGAGAAATGCGCTGGAAATGGGTGGCATGCACAGGGTTTTGAACATGGCGAGTGTCATTGAGCGTGTGAAAGAGAAATGTGGTTTTGAGGAAATGGAGCACACTTATTTCTCTTCTTGCTTCAAAATCAAATTGGCAATATCAGCACCGATGACAATACACCACAGAAAAAGACGATAAGCGCTTTAGGCACACGTTCTCCACACCACACCCACATGGGTTCCTTTTGAAAATCTAGATCAGAACCGGGGGAAGGAGTGGTCTCTGCTGTAGTGGTAATGGTTGCGGATGTATTGAACGGCATGATGGTCACTTCTTTTTATGTTCGTTGACTTGTGATGCTTCGATTCATGAATCAAAAGAGGAAGAATATCCTTTCCAACGTACTTTTGATTTCTTTGACACGCCGTTTTCCCCCTTTTCGGGTTCTTCGACCAAAAATGTTTTCGATGTTCGTCTTCTTTTTGTATACGCGTTGTAACTCGATAAAGCAAAATGTTCATCTTAATACCTCCACGCTCATGTCTTCCAATTTATATACGTAGGATAACTGCCACGCACTTGTTCAGTGACCCGAAACAATTTGGTGGTCTAGTTGGTAGCCTTTGTCGAAAATGGTTTAGCCAACGCGCATCCAGTCTCCGAATGCCAACACTCCACCTTTCTTGGGGACAGACACCATTGGGGACGTACCAAATATGCGCTTAAAGACGGTCACTTCGTTGTCGGGAGTCACTTATTGGATGGAATGATGCTCCCTTGGTAAGATTGTTTTTATGTTTGGACCAAGCGAGCAAAGACGTCGATGTACCTTAGAGTGTATTGATGCGTTAAATATTTCCACATGCGTTGTTTCAAGGTGCGTTTAAAACGTTCCACAATGCTAACTTTGGTTTCCGGATTCTAGGTAGTAAAAATTGAATTTTGTGTTTCTTTAATTCTTTTTGGAATGCTTGGTTCAGAAATTCGGTGCCTTTGTCTGTTTACCATCAAAGACGGTGACTTCCGCCTTGTTTTAACACCAGTTTTAGAGCTCACAATAACTCACTGCTCTATCTGAAAGTCAATAGCACAACCTAGGTAAATTTGGAAAAGACGTCGATGACACAAAGCAAATATTTGTAGGTGGTCAAATTAGACACTTTGGCTAAATCGGTTTACCTTTGATGATCGAAACACACCGCATGGGTGCGACGTCTGGAAAATTTTCTTCGAATTGTTTTGTGTAAGGTGTACGTGGCTTGTTCTTTTAACCATCGTTGCACTTGGGGTAAACTGAGACGCGGTCAGGTCGTGGCTTGCGAATGTAAGGTTGCGTCCTGGCTGCATTACCGCTCTTGCGAGTCGAATATATTTCTGGGGTCTTTTCTGGGGACGTTTTTTTTTTTTGTTAAGGCTGTGACCTGATCTTGACACCGCTTCTTATTTTCTTTTTTGTACATGGGAGTAGCTTTTCTCCTGGGGAGAACTTGATGAGGGGGGGGGGCATTAAGATCCCTTTATAAGACGTAGACAATGGAAACACCTCCTAGAAAACCGCTTCCACCATGTTTCAAAATGATTTGCTTTTTGGTCTGAGTGTCGATGCGAGGATCAGACAGTTGCCTGAAGGCTACTTTGATTCTGTCAAAAAAGCGTTTAGTTCGATGTGTAATGTGAATGATGCCTTGCAGTAATTGGCGTGTTGCCACCGTAAACCATCGTAAGACTTCTCTGAGACTGTCTTCTAAGACACGAGCCCGTGATTGTTAATTTTTTGGCGACTGATGCCGTACAAGGCAGGAATTCAGTACTGAAGAAACGTCATTTTGACGCTGCGTTAGACCGACCCAAAGTGACCGAGGTTTTTATAGATTTGTTTGGTTGTTGTTGTTGTTAGGTCGACGACGGGGGCGTGTACACAACAGACCCCACGCCTTGGCACCGGTGGTGAAACAGATGGTTACGACTACAGAGTTTACGTCTTTTGACTATGTCTAGAATAATGAAAGAACGAAGTTTCATATTTAAGATATAATTTTGGAATTGATTCATTTGTAAAATTGGTATAGCTTTATTCAAAGCTATAATTGCCATTCAGGATGAACGCATTTTGGAACTGATTCATTCCTAATATTAGTTCTAATTGTTTTAATGCTATTATTGTCATTCAGGATATAATTAAGGAAGTAATTCCTTCCTAATAATTGGTACAGATTGGTTCAACGCTATTATTGTGATTCAGGGTATAATTTTGGAAGTGATTCATTCCTAATATTAGTAGTGACTGGTTCAAACATTAATAACACCATTCTGAAATGAAATAATTTGGACCGCTGCTCTTCATTGAAGCGACAGTAAGAAAAACTAGTTTTTTTCTTTTACTTTCATTTCTTTAATTTCCTCTGAAATTTTGTAATCGTTAGCAATATTTGCCTTAAAAACATAGGATAAAATAAAATAGAATTAAAGAGCAAATATTTATAGGCTGTGTGAATTAATTAAGATAAAAAAAAAAACATCAAGAGAAAATATTTTAAACAACAACAAAAAAGAACGGATTTTACCAAAAAAAAATATTACACTTGTCTATATAAACACGATACATTGTACATGTTATGGCCGCTTTTAAACTCTAACTTCCTTGAGTAAAATGCTGGAGAATGTCCTTAGGATCAACAGGTCTAGTGACGTAGTTTCGAAGGTTATGAACGAGTTATTTCCCATTAATATATGTGTTTTCCAGATGTCTCTTATCAAACACTTCCACAGGATATGGTCCTTTGCTAGCCGGTTGATGAAGCTGGGTACAAAATATTTGGTTTATTGGATAAACCTTTTCTTTCCATGTACATGCCTGATTATGTGTTTTGCGGTCGTGTTACTGTAAGCTCTCAGCATGACTGCATGGTTGCATGGATATTGCATATTTTACGGGAGCGTTGTTATTTTGGTAAGGGTATTAGAAATCGATTCATCTTGTTTCTTACAGGGGCTCGCGTCGTAGATTACAATTTATCTTTCAATTTTATGATTATTATGTATAAAATAATATATGTTGACATAGGTAAATTGTAAGCAATTATACGAGCCACTGTTTCGATATAGCCTATACCTATCTTTTCCAAACGAAAGAAAAATGTTAAATTATGCAATACAGTAGTCATTTGTAACCGACACGGCTTTCAAGTTTTCATCCTTAAAATGTATCACTCCAAGCCAAAAGGGATCAGATGTAATACTTGTCTGAGGGCTGTTGTAATGCAAAGTTCGTTACAGGGGATGGTGCTCAGTGCACAACAACTGATAACAAAATTTAATAACAGTAATGCCTCATTTATTTGAATGAAGTGGACCAACAAACTGAACAAGTAATTCTCCGCTTTTTATTCTGACAGCAGAGACCAACGCAGTCGGGCCATATTCGATACTGAAGTTTTACTATTTTAACCACCCCATCAGTTCTCACTCAATGGATGCTTACTAGTAATACATTTATTTCAACTGACATTGGTATGCTGATCGTAACTCAAACTCTTCTTTTGACCCATGGTATTAAATCCATCAGAGTACTCACTTTTTAGTAATAATCCATGTCAGAATGAAATACCTATGTATACATCTATTATTGACCTTATTTTTGAATTGCTGATGCATGCATGGAAAGCAGCATCTCCCCAAGGCGAGAACAATACCTTGAAACTTTCTGGTGAGGAGTATATCACTAGGAACTGAGTAATACTTGGACAAGAACGGCAGTTAGGTTTGATTAATATGGCAGAATTTTAAGATACAGAGGCAGACATATTGGAAATTTAAGATAGAGAACAAAAAATAAATGTTTTAAAAAGGGATGAAAAAATGCACAAAACTTGGACAATGAATGTATGTATGTATGTATGTATGTATGTATGTATGTATGTATGTATGTATGTATGTATGTATGTATGTATGTTATTATTAGTTATCATATCTTTACAGCTCATTACAGTTTTAATTTTGTACAAAATTTATTTATCATTCTATTGATCCAAAATTTTCAACATGTCTGTCTCTGTCTCTCAAAATTCTGCCATGATGGCCAGTCCTAACCACAGTTCTGTTCAAAGCATTAGAAATTTCATTGACTTCCTACACCTCAACATCAATGTTCAAATATCAAAAATGGGGTGGCAAGGGTCAGAGGAAACTTGACTAAACTACAGCTGGTTTGAGTTATACTTTAGGAGATAAAAAAGTACAAGTTGTCAGGGATGGAAGTACAGAGTGTTGAGGAATTATGTCTTTCTTTGTGTTGTATTACAGGTTTGGATTCTCCAGTTCTCTATCCATTGACCCATATATTAATTTTATTTGTAACATGTTTGGATTAGTGATAAGTGAGGTGGACCAACAACTTGTTTTCTTGTTTTATATTCCAGACATGACTGGAGGCTGTGAACAACTATGTTGAAATGATTTGTGCTGAAGTATCAATTTGTTATGCTTTAAAACACTCACTACTTTCAGTATTCACCATCCCACATATTAGTTCCAAGTAATATCAGCTTTGATATATGGTAAAGATGCATTGCGTTTGTATTGGGGTACTTCTGCTTTCCGTATATGGGTCAGCAATTCAGATCTGAGGTCAGCAGCCATTGAATATACAGGTTTTCTGTTCTGACAGGGAGTAATAATACAAAGAAAGCATTTTGAAGGACTACATCCTGTTTAGCAACATAACCAGGATTATTTTTACAATATGCATGCAAAGGTGAGTCAAAATTTTTTTTTAGGATTAAGGGCCAGATAATTGGTATGTATAAATAGGGCGGACTATCAAGAATAAATTATGTCTTTTCTTGCCACTCTGTGGTTCTCAGTTATATAATAGAAAAGAGCAAAAACTAACAAGTTTTGTAAAATTCAACAAATATGTTTTTAGAATACAAAGTGAAAATTTAGCAAGATCTAACAAGATTATGAATTGAATTCCAAATTCTAGTGGTCTTTAAAATAAAATCCAGTGTTGAAGGTGTTGATGTGTCTGTAGTCTCAATGGCCTGAAGTGTGATGATGTGCCAACAGTCTTTTGATGAATCATAGAAATAGAATCCAAGATATCCTTGTTTGAATTCAATAATTCCAAGTTAATGTCTCAGTCCAAGAATATTATTGAGCACTTTGTAATTCTAGAAAATATTAATTTGACTAAATAATTTTAGCTGAAATCAGTTACTGAACACAACAGTAAGATTGATTCTGCCCAAAGGTATTAAAGCAAATGTAAATAATTTTTTCCAGTAAAGAAGATTACAAGACTCTATACTTGACCTAGGTCGCAATTAGAATTTTCAAAAATTACTATTACTTAAAGGAAAATTCTATTCTAGAAGATTGTTATTAAAATTGTAATAGAGAACATAGTGAACATAATATCCTTGACTCAGATTAAAATAATGGCCCTAATATTGAACCCACACTGAGAGAAGAAATATTAGCTATATAGTTTTTGTTTTCTAAAATAAAAAAATGTAATCATTGTCTCTTGTCATGAACAAAGTAAAGTTGGTTTTGAACAAAGACAAGTTCAAAAGGCAGATGTTGTAGCATAAAATAATTTAGAAAAGAAAAATTAATAAATGTTACAAATTAGATGTACAAGAACTTAACACTTCATACAGCTGATCTCAGCCCCAATTATATCAGAAAAAGAAGAAGAGAGGTGGAGAACAGCTTGTGGGTCATGTAGTGAGGTTTAATGAGCAGTGATGCCTAAGCACAAATTTACTGATAGTTTAAATTCTAAGAAGTAATTGTAGTTTGCAGTAGAGTGCATGTTTGATTGTTTTGACATTGCATTAGAGAAAATGGGTTTGCCTTCATTTTACATATGCCTTTTTAGTGCTTCTTGTTTACATTTTTTGGAAAGTATTAGGTTCTTAAAGTTGAAAAATAACTCGCAAGTTCTTCATCAAGTTTTTATTGTAATATGTTCTTGTTTATTTACTTTTTTTCTTCTAATTTTTAATCAGTACACCAGATAGATGAATTGAAATGTTTTACCTATATACCACTGTTTATTTCTAGTGTTACATAGCATGTTTTTCTTTTTTTCATTGTACCATGACTTAGGCAGGGTTCTTAAAGGATTTTGAAAGTTGTAGTTCTGTACTCCTACCTTGAAATAAGTTGCAGACCTAGACATAGAAATATGAGTCACAAAAACAATACTTTATTCCTTGCAGAACATTGTGTGCATTATGGTGTCACCAATATAAATATATATGTCAACAGATTGCTAATGCACATTCTTTTTTTGAGAAAGTGTTTTTTATCAATAAATACAGAAGTAAGGCCATTGATAACCATTATAATCTTGATTGCTTGCAATGTTACATCTATGGCAATTCTTTGTCACTTTGTTTTCCCATTGTTTAATTTTGTGCAGCTGGAAGGAATCAAGAGATTTCACTTTTTTTTTTTTTTTTTTATATTATTTAATTAGCTTAATTCCATTTCATAAAAAAAGAAAGAAGAATATCAGATCAGGCCTGAATAAGAATTTGATTTCCAGTTGCTCGACTGTCCCTATTTTTTGTGTGAAACATAGCACTTAAATTCAAAGTAAAATTTAAAAAAGTTTTTAAAAAATCCTGAAAATTTATTTTTACATTGAATTGAACCAGTTTAGCCCAGTATTTGATGCACTTAAACATTGTATATACTAATCCTTCTCATATATATAATGTTTTTTAAAAAATCTCTACCTACTTTACCTTAATTTTAAAACTTTTCTTTCGTCCTTCGTTCTTGAAGGTGACCATGACTTCACATCTGGTCTGCTCTGTGAATGTGCAGATGGCTTGTGAAGCCAATCCATACTCTTAAGAGTCTAGGGCAATGAGGGCAGGGAATTGCTGGGGCCTAGATCGATTGAGGGTTTGAGCTGGTTCTGCTCTTCTTCTGCTGAAGTTTATGTTCGGACTCATTGTCTATATCAATGCCACAGGACTTAAATCAAGCTTTGAGCATGCCTTTGTACCGTTTCTTTTGGTCTCCTCTAAAACACTTGTCTTCAGTTATTTCCCCATAAAAAAGCCTCTTCAGGATGTGTTCATCAGGCATATGGCAAACATGGCCAGCGAATCGGAGTTGTGACCTTCTGAGCATTGCGTGGACGCTTGTCATCTCAGCTCTCTGAAGGACTTCTGTGCCAGGAGTCTTGTCCTTCCATTTGATGTGGATCAGCTTTCCGAGACAGCACATGTGGAAGGAGTTTAGCTGTCTTTCATGGCGAGTCATACACTGTCCATGTCTCACAGGCATACAAGAGGGAGAGCAGTACTACTGCACAATACACCTTTATCTTAGTTTGCAGGCTGAGTTCTTTTCTGTTCCACACAGTATTGTGAAGTCTGCTGAAGGCTGCACTTGCACGATCAATCTTGAGGTTGACCTCTTCATCGATGGAGACTGTGTGTGACAAGGTGCTGCCAAGATAGATGAACTTGTCAGCAGCAGTGAGCTTCTGGCCATTGACAGTAATGCTGGGTTCAGTGAAGGGGATTGAATGTGAAAGCTGGTCCATCTTCGTCATACTTAATGAATGTGAGTCCAAAGTCAGTGCAGGCTTTGAAGAACTGTTCCATACTTTCTTGCATGTCAGACAGAGTAATAGCATTCAAAGCACAATCATCAACAAAGAGGAAGTTGCCGATGGTGTATTCCTGGACTTTTGTTCTCAAGTTGAAGATGTTCCCATCAGTCCTAAACTGGATATCAATGCCAATGTCACTCTCACGGAAAGTGTCGGTCAGCATTGCTGTGAACTCCATGCTGAACATGGTTGGAGCTAAAACGCAGCCCTGTTTGATACCATTTGTCACTGTGAAGGGCAGGGAGAACTCTCCATCATCCTGTACTCTAGCGAGCATGCCATCATTGAATAGTCTGACCATGGTGATGAATTTCTCATGGCAACCAAACTTTGCCATAATCCTCCACAGACCTTCATGACTCACAGTATCAAAAGCGTTAGTGAGATCCACAAAAGTGATATAGAGGCCGACATTCTGATCTTGGCATTTCTCCTGGAGTTGTTTGGCTGCAAAAATCATGTCCATGGTGCTTCAACCCTGCCTAAAGCCACACTGACTCTAAGGTAACAAGCCTTGTTCCAGGTGAACTGTTAGTCAATTTAGCAGAATTCTGGCCAGTATCTTCACTGCGATGGATAATAGAGATGCCACGTTCCCCTTCCGCTTATAGAAGTGGACAATAGAGGCATCTTTGAACTCCTGTGGAATCCTTTCCTGGTTCCACATGGAAACGAAGAAGTCAGTAATCTTCTGCATCAGTCGGGGACCACCAGCTGCATAGACTTCTGGTGGGATGGAGTCAAGGCCCGGGGCTTTGCCATTGGATAGGCTTTTAATTGCCTTTTTTACTTCTGTGAGACTTGGTGAATCTGAGAGGGAAGCATTGATTGGGACCTGGGACAGGCGAGCAATAGCTTCAGCGTTTATGGAGGAAGGTCAGTTGAAGACTCTGTCGAAGTGATCTCCCCAGTGCTTGAGAATCTCTTATCAGTGATCAGCGTGTTGCCATCTGCACTGAGGAGAAGGGAATTGATTTAATGGGACAGTAGATTGTCTTGAGCGCTTTGTAGAACCTCTTCATGTCATTGCTGTCTGCATGCGACTGAATCTCATGAGCCTTCTTACTCAGCCATGTGTCCTGCATCTTGTCGGAGCTCTCTCTACACCGTTCTTCTAATACTGGCAAATGCAGCTTTCTTAGATTTGAATGAGGATCATTTAGCAGCGCTCTGTGTGTGCTGTGTTTTTCTTTGAGCAGTTCTTGAATGTGGTCCTCATTGTTGTCGAACCAGTCCTGGTGCTTTCATGAGGTAGGGCCAGACACATTGGCGGCTGTAGAGTATACAATATTCCAAAGGGACGCCCAATCAGACTCTACATCATGTAAGCCTGAAGTGATGGATTTCACCTTGTTGTCTAGCATGTCTGCAAAGTATTGCTTCACTGAATCATTTTTCAGTTTGGAGACGTTCATTCGCTTTGGTGTCTTGCTTCCTTGAGGATGTCTAGGAGACACTATCTTGATGTTAAGCTTGGAGATGATCATCCTGTGGTCAATCCAGAACTCAGCTCCACACACAGCCTTTGTCGCTCTGACATCCTGCCTGGTTTTTTTGTTACACTATGACGTAGTCGAGCAGATGCCAGTGCTTGGAGAGTGGGTGCATCCATGATGCATTGTTGCGAAGTGGTAGTTGGAAGACAGAGTTGGTGATGAGCAGTTCATGTGCTGCTCAAGTTTCCAGCAGTAGGAGGCCATTACTGTTGCAGCTGCCAATCCCTCTTTTCCCAGCTCTCATTTCCATGAGATGTGATCTGCGCCAACCCGGGCATTAAAGTCACCAAGGATAATGAGTTTATCTGTTTTGGGCACGTAGCAATAGTGGATCCCAGTTCCTCATAGAACTTGTCCTTGATATCATCGGGGTTTGTCATTGTTGGAGCATAGAAGATAACTAGTATGGCATAACGCTTTCTTTGGCAGTTGAACAGTCATCAGACGATCGTTGATGCCTTTAGGTGGGCCAATTATCTTGTTGACCAGGTTTGACTTGATGGCAAACCCAACTCCAGCCTCACAACGTTCTTTCTTGCTGCATCCAATTCAAAAGATGGTGTAGCAGGCATTTACCTCTGATGGTTGACCAACGTCAGTAAGTAGGGTCTCGCTGAGTGCTGCAATCCAAACTTTGTACTTGGCTAGCTCTCATGCAATCAAAGCTGTTCATCGTTCAGGCCTTCCATATCAGCCTGATCCAAGAGTATGTGCTTGTTCCATTTGCCTAGGGTGAGAGTTGTCACCTTGATCATTTTTTTTTTTTGTTTTCTTACTGCTGGAGTGGAATCCCTGCCAGCAGCGGTAAGTTGGCCAGGGTGAGATGAAGTAGACAATGTTTAGGACACCTTTTATAGTCCCTTTCTTTTGCTATGGAGGTGAGCAGTGTAGTCCTAAAGAGGGCTGCTCAGACACTCAAATGGCTGCCGAACTCCCATGCTACTTCAGTCACAGGAAGACTACCCTATAACCTGAGCTGCCTGCATGCAGGGTTGTTGCTACGGCTGCCAGTGAATCCATAACTGCTGCTTTGCCCTTTCCACATTGCTGCAGGACTTGCAGGATAATTGATTGGAAAAATGGTCTGGTGATGTCATGACTTGCGCGTGAGAATTGGGTTCCATAGAGAAGGTGTTGCGCACTCGTCAACCTCACTCTCTCATCCTTGCCTATCTGGGTCCAGTGGCAATACAGAGCCTAGATAGGTTGGATGCAGGGGATCAACAGCAGTGTTTAAAGTGTCTCACTGTGCTCTTGTTGTGTTCCACATTGATTGCTGTAACCGCATGTGGTTGCAGGGTCCATTCTTCACATGCTTAGGTAGACAGACCTAGATTACCAAGGGTTTGAGACCCTTAGGTTACCCTCAACCTGGTTTAGCCAGCCAGTCTAAGCTTGTGATGTGGCTATTGCACATGCTACAGCTACTGGGAGTCATAGGTGAGAGTTGAGTGGCAGGTGGAGACCAAAGGTAGACTAGCTACCCCAATTGATGACTGCTCCCTGATCACTCCATACCTCACATATATGTAAAAACAAAAAATTAAAATCCTTACCTACTTTACCTTAATTTTAAAACCAGTGCATTAGGAAACACACACTTATTTTGTTGCCTCAATAAAGTTGCCTTGAAGAAGAAACAAATGACCATATTCAATTCACTTGTTTCTTTCAACCTTACATTCACCTTTTCTTAAATATTAAAAATATAATTGCAGTTATAAATGTTTAGCCAAGTTTGACATCTTATGTATGCCAACAGTGCTGCCAAGTGGGATCTTATGAAAGATAGTTAGGCCAAATGCAACTTTTGCAAAAATTTTCAATTACTAAAAGCAAAAAAATGAAAAAAGAAAATAATTTTGTGAGCTACTGTATATTAATGCATTCAGTACATGTATTCCTTTATAGGACTGAGAATCATCCCACACTTTCTTTTTCTTGCTTGAATATTTTACCTAATTTTTTAGTCCATTAAAAATCTCTTTTGTTGATTCTTTGTTTTATATTAATTTTCTCTCTGTGATAAATATCTTGCCTGGTTGTTGGCATCCCATTCCTTGAAATAGTATAGCGAATAAATAAAAGACTGCAGTGTCAACACTTTCTATTTGTATCAATAAGCACTCAGATATCAGCAAATTATTTTTTGAAGGGTTTCATCTGTAATATAATCTTAGTTATCCCTTTTTAGGTACACTATTTAGAAGACAAATTATATAATATTTAGTTACCACGCATAGCATTTTCATATATGATTTAATTTTCAGAGGGTGGGGCTGCAATTTTTTTCCAGTCGTATTTTTATTTCTTTTTTGTTATTTTTAAAGAAAATAATATAATGAATATAATGCGAGGATTATTTTGCATGCTTTAAATGAGAGCAAGATAGTTTCCCAGCTATTTGAGAATCAGAAATTTGATGAAAAAAATTTCCAGACCCTTGCCCCTGAAAACTAAATTGCTAGCCCTTATATAACTGCTTTATCATGGTCCATATCACACCTTGTTCAGAAATACTACAGTACAACATGCTTCCTGGTACCCAACTCTTTTATATAGAAATTCATGATCTGACATGCAGTTTTACATACATACATACATACATACATACATACATACATACATACATACATACATACATACATACATACATACATACATACATACATACATACATACATACATACATACATGTGGTCTTAAGTTCTCTCCATTACGGAACACTACCATCTCACCTCTGTGTGGGTTTGAGTCTAAGATTCAGGGAATGTGGATAATAGGGAAAGCTTGCCAGTAGCTTCTTGTGGGTCATTGGTTCTTTCTGGTGATTTCCTGGTCTCTTCCTCCACCATTAATACTGGCTGCCATGTATAGCCTATCGTGTGCTGAAAAATTGTGTTATGCCCTACAACAACAATAACAACAACATACATACATACATACATACATACATACATGCATGCATGCATGCATGCATGCATGCATGCATGCATGCATACATACATACATACATACATACATACATACATACATACATACATACATACACACTCATACATACATACATACATACATACATACATACATACATACATACATACATACATACATACATACATACATACATAGGGGCCCCGAGTGGCCGAGTGGTCTAAAGCGCTGTCCGTTACGGATCACTGCCATCTCACCTCTGTCTGCGTGTGTTCGAGTCTAGGATTCGGCGAATGTAGATATGTGAGAAAGCTTGACAGTAGCTTCTCGTGGGTCGGTGGTTCTTTCCGGTGATTTCCCGGTTTCTTCCTCCACCATTAATACTGGCCGCCATGAATAGCCTATCATGTGCTGAAAAATGGCGTTAAGCCCAACAACAACAACAACATACATACATACACAAACACACACACACACACTCATACATACATACATACATACATACATACATACATACATACATACATACATACATACATACATGCTAAGCATGTGCAAAAGTTTCTGCTATACTGAAAATTTATTTTAAAATTTTAAAGAACTCTGACAAATATAGAATGAAAATGAGTATTCTCTTTCTTGTAAGATGTATTAATATAGGATAGCTTCATTTCCTTCATTAAAACCATATATACATTTCATCATGTGGTATAATAAATGGGATAAGAGTGGTAGTTTTATCACTTAAAATGTCATGCATTTTGTATCACATGATAAAATATATCTAGTATTAATATATAAAAATTTTCTTTCTATTATTTGCAAAACTTCCTCCTAGATAGAATCTTAGGAAATTAAATTCACTCTTGACCACACTACTCTCATGTATCTTTTTCATAAATTTTCCTCACATTTGATTTGATTTATTGACTAATAAATATCAGTGGCTCAAAGAGAGCAGAAGGATTAAGATGACCTAAAATGTTACGGTAAATTATGTTCTTGAAATTTCCTAAATTATTTGACCCTATCTGACACAAAGCAGGTCTAGTTCAGCAATGCATCACAGTGGGTTTTTCAGATTTCTTATGCAAAACATAATTTCCATGTCTGTGAGGTATTGCATTTTCCATTTATCAGTTCTGGCTCACAAAGTTCTTGTTTTTCATGCTGCATGTAACTGCTCTGATGGCCTGGTGGGTAGAGCATCAGATTCAAGAGGTTGCAGATTCAAACCCCAATGGAATCATACCAGAGACTTATGATATTGGTTCTAACATAAAAACGGTTTTAACAGCTGCCTTGCTAGGCAAAAGTGATCAGCATTAAGAGGTTAGTCTTAGGACTGGTCAGCCTGATGACTAGATAATATGAATGGGTGGGACTTTATGCTCCATGTCTGTGGCATGATGCCCCAGTGCTAGACATCACTATAAACTGACTTTCTGCAGACATTGTAGCGATATAATTGAAAAATTGTTAAAGCAACATTTAAAATCCAAATCACACATACAAACACACACACACACTGCATTTACAATATAACTTAAATAGGCATACAAAATCAAACATCACATGGCATGATGGGAAATTTTGTATTTTTATGTGAAACACAAGACAGTTTTTACATGTAAAAATATAGGTTGTTGTTCAGTATTCAATCATTTTGCATCACAATTGAGTTTACTTGTTCAGGATACAATTTTCTGTATAATTGAAATTTTTTGTGTAATACTGGATGGGTTATGGGTATACTTTATTTCAGCATTAAGGGGATGAAATTATTGGTTGCTATGGTAACAAGATCCACTCGACATTGTGTGTAAAAAATCTTGAAAAGGTTTAATTTTTTTACCATTAATTTATACTGAGCTTACTGCTTTCTTGGTGAATCAGTCATGTGTTGAAATTTTTCATTTTATGATTGAGAACATCAAGATGTTTTAATAAAGTTTATTTAAATTGTTAAAATATCACAAAATATAGCCACAACAGATGTTTTGTTTTCAGTGAAATGTTAAGACTGAACACTTAACTGTTGATAATGTTCTGTGTTTATATTTTCTTGAATATACTTGCATGGTCTTAAACATGAAATATAAAAAGTATTTTGGTCTGACATTGAATTTTATTAAAATTCATACAAAAGAGCTTGGTTACTATGGTAACAGTAAAAAAATAGTGATCAATTAAGATATTGATTGATTTTATACCATAAGTATATCCAAGTTATGAATGCCTATGTGTAAATTCAAAAGAAGCTAAAAGAAAGCTGGAGAATGACAATTCATAAAAAGCATGAAGATACAAGTAGTATATTTTATCTTGTGCTTTTTTACACACACACATACACACACACACACACACAAACATACATATATATATATATATATATATATATATATATATATATATATATATATATATATATATATATATATATATATATATATATATATAATTGTGTTCTACATTATTTTCATCCAGACACAATGGATATACCACAAATGATAAACAAAACTCTTATCCTGTGATCAAAATTTTATCGAAAAAAACAAAGGCATTAGCTTTAAATGTGACCCAAGATTTTCCTTTTGTTGCTAACTTTAAATAAGTGTGAATAACGGTATATAATCATGGTTTTGTTATTTTGCATTATGAAAGCAAGCATGTTTTATGGCAAATGCTTCAAATTTACACAAATTAATGTTCAAAATTCAATTGTACTGCTTATTTAATTATTTATTATTTTAAAAAAATGATGAAATGGTGTACATCAAGTTATCAACAATACAATACAATTTTGTTACTTAACCCACCACACTTTAAATATGCCATTCCATTAGATATTTCTGTATGTAGTATTTGTCAACCCTGCAGTGTGCACATTTCTCTCACATAAGTATGCTATATTCATGGAGTAGCCCTTTACATGTTATATACAGCAATGCTTTCATTGTTGGTTCAATGCATAGTCCCTATTATTCTTGTTTAAAATTACTAGGCCATTTAAATGTGTTGGACATCGGTTGTTTAAAATGTTAAAAAATTTAAGTGCTGTGGTCTGCAGACATCAGATGTTAATAATTGACACATTTTCTAAATGTCAGGAGTTTACAGTGGCTTTTGGGTAAACATTAGCGATGTATCTTTGAGGTCTTCCATGGAGCAATTAAAGTTTGCTGAGACTAGTGAGACTGCTGAAATGCCATGAAAAGGAACAGTTTGGATAAATTGTTTTATGATGAAAGACTGGCATACTGCTAATCATCCTTCATTGTTAACTAACAAATGTCTTTGATGTTCCTTTCCAGGGGAACAAATGTATCATTTGAAAAAAAAAGTAAAACTTCTGTGAGTCACTTGGATTTTATGTTAAACTTTAATCAGCAAAACATCCCAGTTGGTCATAAAACATATAAGCAATTAACTGTGCCTGAAAAAATTGGAAATTTGTTTAAAATACTGCACAGATTTTTGAACTTCTCTAAGTTTGCTTTCATTCAGTTGCTTGAAAACCATCTGTACTTAAAAGTCATATAGATCATGCTTGCAGTCAGTACCAACTATTTTAGTAACTGTTGTCTTTTTTTAGAATTTGATTACATATACTTTTAAATGGCAATTGTTCACCTTTTTTAACACCACATACATTTATATTTTTTCTGGAAGGTCGTTATTTACATGCCCCAACAAATACAACTAAACTTTCTTTTAAATACATGGACATTTTGGGATGAAGCCAAACTAATGGTGTGATCCAGTAAAAATGGAATTGAAAGTCACATGCTGTGATGTCACAGTGAAAGTGGCATATGTAGAAGATAGATCTATATTATCCTATATTGTGAAGATTAGCGACTAGACACATTGTTGTCTTTTCTTCTCCCAGTTTAGTATCTTGCCACCACAGTATCAATCCATAACAAACAATAATTTCATCTTTAAGGTGTAGTGCATTCAGTACCCAGAATTCAGTAGATTGGGGTTAAATTATATTTGTATTAAAGTGTAGAACAGCAATGTTAATTTAAGATGAGTAAATGCTACTACATGACCACATTGACATACACTATAATCATAACCATGCACTCATTTTCCAATGTAGATCACACTAAGAAGGTCAAGTAGGTATAAGTGTCTTGTTATTAGTTTTATAGAACTTGATTCATTTATTATCCAAGATCATTTTAGACATGATGGTGATGGATCAAAACTATTTTATCACTACATGTACATGTTTTCATTATCAGCAAAGTTGAATGGATTAATAGATCTGAAGAAGAAATATTAGTAATTTTACCTGCCGACATAATGTCAATCAGAATTCTTTTATTGTTTTATTTCTAATGCATTTGACTCTTTCTGGCATTAAATTATACAGATTATATGTAAAGTTCATGTTGAGAAAATGCTTGAATTTGGCACTCAGCATAACAACCAAGCATAAATTATCTTGGTATAACTTCGTAAATTTGCCTATTTTGAGATTGGGGAGATTCATTTTCTAAGGGTGTGGGTGGGGATTCATGTGGTTGCACATTCTGGAGAAAATGCTATATGGATGCAATACACTGTCAGAGTAATAGTAATCGTGTCAGAGCTCAGTCAAAGAGTTTCATATATAGGCTGTCTCCATGACAACTCTACTTAAGTATCATCTGCACAAATTTGGAGGGTTGACAATATTTTCATTATATTTTAGGTGACTGAATTTTAGGATCTTGAGAAAGCTTTTGGTTGTGTTGGTTGGGGTGGGCTATGGGAGACTGTGTGTGTTTGATTCGATAGTGTGTGCAGAGTTAAAAGATGGATATTTTTGCTGGCTTTCATTTCCAGTTCATGTTTCAAATTATCTGCCTGCACATGTGGATTTGTACATGTGTGCAATGAACAGTGCTATTAATGTCACTTGCTCTGTTAAATGTTATAACTAACACATGCCTTAGGGTTGGTGGATTGGATACCAGCAGGTAAAAAAAGTTTTTTATATGAGTTTTGTTATGCTTGTGACAGGTATGTATTTCATTTATAACATGGCAAAATGGCTTGGATACATGTAGAAAGTATGCTAAAAGGCAATATTATATGGACCGATGAAGGTTTGAAAAGCAGTGGAATAGAAGAATTTTCAGTATTTTTATATAATAAGACTTGGATGTGGGTTATATATTAACCAAAATTTTTATATTAACCAAAATTTGGGTATGTCAGACAATTTCTTTTTCATTCTTTTCTGTATAACTTGTCCTGTGATCAGTTGTAATGAAATTTAATGATTTAAAAGAGAATTAAGTTGATGTCCTTACTGCTAACAATTCTGTATAGAAATGTCATTACAATGCTAGTACTGGTTATTTGCATGTAGAGTCATAAACAGACATATAGCCATAAATTCATTCTAGGTTGTGTTAAGGCTTAGCTGTTATTACCAGTAAGCAGACATCTGCCTTAAATGGCCAGGTACCTTGTATTTTTTAAGCCTTTGTGTTAGGCAGCAGATTATGACAGGTTTGCTTTTACAACATAGGTATGAACAGATATGTAAAGATAATGTAGAATCAATAATTAAATTTTTTTAGAATGGTTCTGTGATTGTCATTTCTGTTTAGTGGTTTTGAAGTTGAACATGCCCTTTATTTTCATGTTACAAAATTTGTATGAGTGTTAGGTTTGTAGTTTCATGGAAGTAACAAAATTCAGTTCCCATGGAATTTCCATTTTGTACAGGTCTGTAAGGTAGGTAGATATTGAATGATAGGTGAATAAATTAGCTAATGTGTTAAGATATTGACTGAGAGAATGGTACTGTAGAACATTATTAATCTGAGGCATTAATTTTAAAGAGTTACTGGGACTGCAAGCATGATTTTTGTGACACAAGTCAACTTCTTAGGATGTTTTTTTTACTTACCTGCAGTATTTGACCAGAAATATCCTTAGCATGAGATATTTTACCTGCCATATTTGCCTTGCTATTCAAGTATACAAGGAATACCTTAATTGCATGATTTTGCTACCATATTTACCATAAAGATTACCTGCCATACTCAGATGTTTTTCTTTTTACGTCAGATTTGCATAACATGATTAAGAGTAGTTATACGCGCACAAAAAAACCAAAAAAATTATCTTGTGTAAAGAAGAAATTTTAATTTAATTAATTGAAATAGAAGTATACAACGCTGTTACTTCCCCATAGCTACAATTTCCTACCTATAGAGGATGCCAACCAGAAAAGATGAACATTTATACCCAGGCAAAGAATGTGCTTTTTGTTGAAAAATAAAACTATAAACTATGAATAGGTAAGATTTAATGAAACTATGGAATACTGATTTTTTTGTTCAGCCTTATATCGATATGCATGCACTAGATTGTGTCTCTTTCAAAACTTCATTTGTTTCACTTTTTATTTTTAAAATGCCCATTAATACAGGTAAAAAGGAATAAATGCTGGCTTCCCTATGTCTGCTTTCTTTTTGGGAAAAAAAAGCAATTGGCACACTTTAAAAAATACAAAGGAGTCAAAGCTGGCTTACTTATGTTGGCCGACTTCATAAAAAAACCCTAGCCCACTTAAAAGAATTCAAAGTAATTTTCTGGGGTGGGCTTGCTTTGTAAGAAAATAACCTTTTGTATTTGGTATCCTGTCGGTAATTTTAGGCACTGAGTTGTGTTTATGCATCAACCAGACTTGTTTGCCATTTGAAATCATAATTGATACAAACGTTCATTGATGTTCATAGGGTTAATAGTATGCATAGCTAGAAGAATACCCATGTTACCCATGCTAGCGAAACGATTGTCATTTGCACACATGGTGAATGTATTTTCAATTAATGATTTTTATTTGTGAGATGCCATTGTATAGTTAACTTTGATAAAATACAATCTTGATCTTTTTGCACTTTATAATGAATCATCCTTGAATGGCAGGTGTCTGCAAGCAATCAGGTCATATTCACTTCTCATTTGCAGTTTTGTTATCTGACATAATCGATACACATTACAGTAAGGATGTATATGCCAGCTGGCATCTGCTAAATGTATGGAGTTTGTGGATATATTTTTTTTTCTTTAATAAATTTTGCAATCAGAAAATAGAAGGAATAAATGACAACAAAAATCAAAGTCAGTTTTTTTTTCAATTTTTTTCTTCAAATAAGTGTTTTCTTTATCAATTTTTTTGTACCATGAAATGGAATAATTGTTTCACAACAATAGACATGTGAAATCATCTCAACTATCCAAGCTTATCTGTAGGAATGGAATGGGTATTGATATATGAAATTAAAATTGTGTGTGCTTGGATCTATGATGGCCAGTCATTGCAGTTCTTCCATTTTGTTTTCTTTTACTTTGTACTGGAATTAAAATGTAAACCTAGTTATAAAAATAATGGTAACAACTTATACAACTAATGGTAATATAATACAATTAAGGGTAACACAATATAGATCTAATGGTAACAGCATGCAACTAATGGTAACAGTAATAAATTTAATGGTAACTAAATATAACTAATGGTAACTATAGTTAATGTAAATTTTAAAGTTTTCTAACCTTTCTAGAGTTTCAAGAGATGTATGAATTTTACATTTTTAAAGCAGGTATTTTTAAGATAATGTGCAAAATGTACCAGAGATAGGTAGACTATTAAAACATTGTTATATAGGAGATTTGGATGTGTGTGTGTTTTGAACTTTACAATGTACATTAGAGATGTTTTTCTATAAACTTGGCTACAGTTAAGGTATTGATAAATTTATTTTGTCCATTATTATTTATTTATTTTACAAGCTTAGTTATGGCTAATGTTTGTTTTGATACAATATTCTTAAATTTTCATAAGTGTTGAAACTTAGCTAACTACCAGATAATATTTTGTCTGCTATATAATCATATGTAATCAATCATATATAATTTTTGTGCAGCTGTGAGACTGTAATTGTATTAATAGGCCAAGGAAATGTATTGAAATGGATGAGCCAGCAGATTTTCCACCAATTGTAAATGGCCACACACTTATTAGGTGCTGTTAAGCACATATATGAGCTGATAAGCTTGATACATAGTGTGACATCATTGCAGGATGGAGCAGTATGTAGGATAAAGTATGATATAGGAGACTATATTGATATGCAAATAAGTAAAAAAATAATTTCAACAAGATTTGCATTTACATATCTCTATTTAATTTTATGAAAAGTAGTTTAAATAAATTTTTTTAATAAATGGGGGTGCATAATAAATAAATGAGTGTTTGTGCTTTTAGATATTGTGGTCTCACCTGAAGTGCATATAGTTCTTGTAACAAAAAACAAATACGTCTTTATTTACTGCCTCTTGAATGTGTGCTGATAGAATAGTGTATATAAATGTTGAGGTTTAGACTGTTTATTTTTTTGTTATCATGGGGCATTGGAATTTTTTCAGGAGCTTTAATATTGTTTATTTTTGTGAAGGACATTTATTATCATTAAATATGGTACATAGCCATTTATTATATGCTCATTTTTTGTCTGTGTTACCTTTACATTGTAAGAATCATGCAATATTTTGCAATATTGAACACCTTCATATTGTATGCATGTGCCCATCATATATGCCCAATTATAGTATAGTGTATTAGGAACTATTTTGTAAACAAACTATCTACACTCATGTAGTAGACACTTTGCATTTTGGTTAATTAAATTTGTTTTTAAATGAACAAAAGCAGATGTTTCATCAACTTCCTCAAACCAGCTGCTTTGCATTATTCCACATTAACTTTTTTGATACAGTGTATTGGATTTAGGTTAGCGATAGACACCAGACAGGTCATAAAATTGCTGGGGTCCCTACAAATAGCATACAAGTGACAACGCATAAATGTGTCATCTTTAGTTGGCAATAAGTGGCCAAAAATTTACTTGTTTTACATCCTGAATTTTCTCCAAATGTACTTTCTTAGTTCTACAAATACAACTACATGAGCTTAGTCATGGTTTCTAAAGTTTGATTACACATTTCAAAATTGTACTGTAATTTCAACTACATTCCAAGTGTAAAAAAACATCCTCCTTGCTGCATTTAAAACGAAATGAACATTATATTCCATAGCATTTTTCTGATAATTACAATTGAAAGAGTTCATATTTTTCTCACATTATTATTCCAAACATACAATGGCAGAACAGAAACAGACATGCAGATGAGTCAGATAGTTTCTCCTTCTCTGCACAAATCATATATTATGTAGATTTGACACAGATAAATCCAGTCCATAATCACAAAATCTAGTAGAATCAACAATTATACCAAAACCCATTCATTCCAGACAAAATGGAAAAGTTGCTGCAGAGCACATTCATTCACAGTATGACTCCAGATTTAAATTTAAAGTAGACCAAAACAACAATTTCTTTCAAAAATGATGGTGAGTGCATGACTAAGTTCAAATTTAGCTGTGCAGAATTGTATGCACATAAATGTTGTTGTGTACTCATGAATTTGTGCATGTTTATATAGGTATGTAGTTATTGTCACTTTTACAACACATCCTTTTGTCTCTAATAGTCATTCCTAGATGGAAGACACAAAACATCCATGCACAAATATAAACCTAAACATGTCAGAACATCAGCTGGCATCCATTTTGCTGCAAAAGGTGGAAGTGGGTTCTTTCTGCACTCTTGATCTGAAAAAATGTTGGTTTTTGTGACAAGATATTACCAAAATTCTTCATCCCAAATTAATTCAAAATGGTGGCATGCCAATGTTTTTCCTAGGTGTTGAATTACTGACCCTCAGATCTTGATACACAGATGAACATTATGAACAGTAAAGTTGTCCAATTAGCTTGAAAGCCCTCAAAGTCATTATCATTGTCATCGTCAGCATAGAAAACCCCAGCTAACCAGTTATCATCCACTTGTCTCACTAAAAGCTAATTAGCCTCATGATCACCGTCGCCTAAAACATTAACTTCATAAACAAAATTGTCAATATTTTGAACAAAATTGGCCTCCAAGTTGCTGCAACAATTTCTTTCAAAAGTTTCTGGTGAGTTCATGACTAAGTGCAAATTTAGCTGTGCAAAGTTGTGTGCACATTAATGTTGTTGTGTACTGATGAATTTGCGCATGTTTTTATAGTTTAAAATACAGCTTAAATTTTGTTACATTTTTTTTCTTTTAGTGAATCTTTATATAATTAAGCCGTAGGTAAAATAAGGAAGTGAGCATATAATAAAAGGTTACTGCATTAGTATGGGAAAATATGAACTCATTTTATTGGATTGATATATTACAGCACTCCCAAGGTCATGCAGTATATCTGTCAGAAAAGACTTATTCATATTTTTCCATACAAATGTAGTAACCTATAAATACAGTAGTAGGAAGAGTAAAACAGAACAGAGGAAGTGGCAAAAGTGTGTGAGATGTAAAATTAATCAGCAGTCCTAAACTGACATAGGAAAGACACTTTTGTGAGATTTTCTTACATTATCATGGATAGTTTTTCTCAACAGTATAATAAGCAATAAATGCTTTTGTTTTGTTTGAAGATGTAAAAATCATTGTACAATATAATGGGTCTTCCAGTTTAAATTAAATCAAGTTAAAAGTAACTTAGAAAGCTAGATAAATATGAAATTAAAAAAGGATATTTAGGTGTTCTCTAAAATGTTTGAAGTGTATAAAATGAGTGGTAGAAAAGAAATCACAATAACACATGATTATTACAGAGGTATAGCCTACAGATAAAGTGGTTAATAACAAGAACAATGGATGTTTCTCACCTCTATACAGTACTATAATCTTTGATCTCTATCTAGTTGGAATGAGTTATTGAATCATTGTATGAAATACAGTTCCATTTATATGCTAAATTTACTATAATACTAAGTTTAATTCTGATCATGTAATTTATTTATACTCTGCTGTATTCTGTGAATGGTGCTTATTTACCTTCTGTCCATGTTTGCATGCAGTCCTTCTTGTCTTAGCTTGATATAAATGTAGCTCTTGCCAAAGGTTTGATGGAATGGTTTATGCCATATGACTGCTGATGTGCATGTAGTTCATGTTTTTTTCTTACCCTTTAATATTTTGTACATAGTTATCAAAATAATATTTATACAAATATATAATGATTTTTCATACATATCATTTTGTGTTTTTCAAAAAATCCATTAAATTATCAGAAAAATTTCTACTAAGAAGATTTATGTTTGCATAAAAGATCAAAAATAGTGTATTGCTATTTTCTTTTTACAAAAGTAATAATTTTAGGTGAGAAAATACAATGATGCATAAGCATGGGCACCCGCAGCATATGCAAAGGTCAAGGGTCACATCACATAGTCCACCTGGAAGTCATATTGCATATATATGTATATATTTAAATTATGCAAATGAAGCTGAAAATGTCACAAAATTATGTTTAAAACTTATAGTAAATATTAACTTTAGTTTCAGATTGCTTACTGTAAAAACTCTTCTGGTCATGACGCCTCAACCACTTGCAAAATATCCTGTGCCCATGTGCATAAGCTCTCTTATTGACTTACAGTATTTGCTGGTGTTATGTAACAAATGAACTGAGGACATCACAGGCCATGACTTTAAATATTACTGTTAATTAGTTCTCCTTATTAAGTTAATAACTTTAACAGAACATTGTGTGCATTTTATATTGAGTTCAGAAGCCCTTTGATGTTTCTTATCCAACAAAAATTACATTAAGTACATGCTAAGGTGGGGGACCCATAGTGGCTGAGTGGTCTAAATCAATCTCCATTACGGATCACTGTCATCTCACCTCTGTCTTCGTGGGTTCATGTCTAAGATTCGGCAAATGTGGATATGTGAGAAAGCTTGCCAGTAGCTTCGAATGGGTAGGTGGTTCATTCCTCGGATTTTCTGGTTTCTTCCTCCACCATTAATACTGGTCGACATGTATAGCCTATCATGTGCTGGAAAATGATGTTAAGCCCCAGAACAACAACAACATGATAAAGTGAAGACCACAGGCCATTGATCAACTAGTCTTGTTTATTTCATTATAGTCATAGAAACATAAAATATAAGAACCTTTTAATTTTTTATGGTGAATATGAAAATCCTTGACTCCAATAAATCGATTCATATATATATATATATATATATATATATATATATATATATATATATATATATATATATATATATATATACACACACACACACACACACACACACACACACACACACAATCTTTTAATTGCTTGTTCTGGTTTGACTTGGATATAATTAACATTTTATTGCAAATCTATTCTATGATATACCTCACTATAGTTTTTATTGATGACTTTGAACAACCAGTAATGTGTACCGTCACTTGTCCATATAGCTTCATTTGTTTGGACAATTGCTTTAATAACACATTGACAGATTTTCATTTGCATAAGAGAGCCTCATTTCCCTACTAGGGTCCTAGCTGATTTGACTTAGATGGATTGTTGCCCTCAATCTGGTTTCAACTTTAATAACTAAAGCCCTAAGCATGTTTAATTACTGTGTAAATAGCAATGCATAGCCACTGGTTGTGGTGAGAATGTACCTCATAGTTAAAACAACAATAATGAAAAGTTGAGGTAGCAGTGCTTATTGATAATGGAATATTGCAGGGTTGTAATACCTGAGGATTATCACTGTTTGTCAGGTAAGTCTTATTTTCTCTTTGCAAAAGCTACAAATAAAAACAACCCTGAATACATATGGTCTTGTACACTGACAATTTTGTTTCATCTCTCACACAAGCATGCACATGCACAGGTGTTCGACTTCAAGGGCATTAACTAAAACATGATTTCAAGATCTTTATATTTTATTGCAATTTGATAATGAGATTAGTGTTGCTGTAAAAATACAAGTTGTTCTTAATTTATTGACAATGTTGACTTGAATCCTTGCATACAATTTACCAGTAAATAATACCCATAACTAGTACATATTCAAACCATCTTACTCATTTTGCCAACAGAACATAACAGGTACATATGCAAGTCTGAGTATATCAACCCATTTGTTTGTACCCCCACTACCGATTTCAGTAATGGAAATCTTTAATATGATAAAAAGTGCAGGAAACTTAGTCAATTCATTCATTAATTTATATTTTCTAACCGGACTCTAGAAAGACCCTAACACCGTTATCATCTGCATGTTTCATGCTCAACGGAAGTTATCAATATAATAGATGGACATTTCCAGTTCCTGGACAAGTTCATTTTTATCAAAGGGGTGTAAGGGTGTCTATAAATGTACATACATATAGGGAACTTTGGAGATTTCCAGTATGATGTCACAACTAAGCATTGGCAGAGCTGCTCTGGTTGGCAGAACCACCATGGATGAAGGAAGATGATCCATATATCAGCTTAGACTATTGAATAGGCAGTGTTAATTGTATACCTAGTACTAATGTTTTGATGTTAGGTATATAATTTAAGTCATATATATTGATGTTCCATATTAGTAACTAATTTTCCTTATATGACAGTTTTGGTATCAAACAATTTAATATACCATTGGTATACTATTGACATAAATTATGATCCGTCCATGTGCAATAATATGCATATATACATATTGGAACTGCATGCTGTTAATTCTGAGCCTATAAATTAATGATTCATTTCCACTCATTAATCATTAGTATCAATTATCCCTGTTTTCTACATGAATTTAACAGAAAACCTATATATATTAAAAATAACATGGCTTTTGTTATCAGACAGTTTAATATACCATTGGTATACTACTGACATAACAAATTATGATCCGTCCATGTGCAATAATATGCATATATACATATTGGAACTGCATGCTGTTAATTCTGAGCCTATAAATTAATGCATTACGACTCATTAATCATTAGTATCAATTATCCCTGTTTTCTACATGAATTTAACAGAAAAAACTATTTCACTGCAATTTTTTCTGCGCGCCATTCAAAGGGCAAATACGTGTTTTAGCAAGTGATATAAATAAAATATTTGTACAGTATGAATGCTGTATCAGTGATATGCCACTCGCATAAATTTTCATCAAACAGTAACTTGGCGAGCCTTGTTTCCTTTACATTTACTAGCTTTGGACAAATATCTGTTTCTTGTCATCATCATCATCATAAATCCATGATTCCGGAAAAAAGGAAAAGATGCATGTTGTTGTTAGGTTTATTATCAAACTTTACATTTCCTTTGTTGATAAAAGATTATGTGCATAAACAGCTGAAGAGAGAATTGTTTAATGTTATTTTGCTCATTATCAACAAGAAAACAATACAACTTATTGTGGTTCCATCGTGGAAACTTTTATTGTGGGTTGGTGTATTGGCTTGCTTTAATTTCCTGATCAAAGTTTAATACAATAAATTTCATTGTTAATAGTTATATATATTGTTGATGTTCTGAGGCTTAATGCCATTTATCAGCATACAATAGGCTATACATGGTGGCCAGTATTAATGGTGGAGGAAGAAACTGGGAAATCCGCAGAAAGAACCACTGACCTACAAGAAGCTACTGGCAAGCTTTGTCACGTATTCACAATTGCTGAATCTTAGACTTGAACATGAGCATATATATATATTGGTAAACAAGCATATTCAATCGAATGTAGAGTACGCCTATGGTCTTTCTGCCAACCAGACTAGGAATACCCCCACGTGATCATGCCCTATGATAAAACGGCAAAGATCCTTATGTTGTCTGCTTTCGACATTTACAATTTAAATCACGTAAGGGAAAAGAATGACAACAATAAATTTGCCTTTCATGTGGATTTAACAAGTGGTTTAATTAATATGTTTGTGTGTGCAAAGGGATATAATTCCAAACTTAATGTTATGGTAATTGAGGGCAATTAACATGCAGTTACTGAAAAGGATGAACTCCGTCATTATGTTGTCTGATGGAAATAAACTAGCACATAGTGTACAGAATAAGGTGCTTTGTTAGTATAGGAAGTCCGTTAAGCATGAAAGGTGCAAGGCGATACCAGTTTTAGTGCCATTCTGGTCACATTCAGATTAGAAATATTATTGATTCAATTAACTTTTTCTATGCACTTTTTATCACATTAAATGTTTTCATTATTGAAATCGGTAGGGAGTTCAAACAAAAGGGGATGTATAGTCAGACTATAATTGCAGACGAGTTTGCATCAAAGGTGCTCAATGTGAGCTTGATGTTAAAAAACAATAATCTGAAGGAAAAAAGTCATACAGAGTGACAAAAATACCTCAGATTACCCCCATAGAGAGGGTCCAATGTCAGAACGGATCATGGGAGTAATCTGAGGTATTTTTGTCATTTTGTATGACTTCTTTTCCTTTAGATTAGATTTTTCCTTTAGATCAAGCTTGTGTCGAGCACCTATGGCTTGCACAGTGAAACACAATTCTTTCTCTCTCATTCGCTAACAACAAAATTCTTTGAGTACTTTTATTTTTATTGCAATTAGATTCTTGAGTTGAGAGCAGAATGAGACAGAAAATATATGTTTACTTTGTACCTTTTACCATTAGGTTGTCGAGTAGCGTGTGTTCTGTAGAACTTGTTCAGGCACAATCCCTTTAGTTTTCATACACAATTAAAACGACCAAATATTTTTATTTTACATATAATTTTTTGCACACTGAATTAATAATTATTTCTTTTGTGTAACATTAAATACTAGTAATACATAAATACTTGATGGAGAGAAATCATTTTTTGTACAGAAGAATCATATAATCATATTATTTCTACCAAGATAATTTTGGTAGTGTTTGAAATAATTATTGCCCATTTCAGATTCCGTACAAAGAGTTAGACCCAGTTGGTTCAGTTGTATCAAGTTGAGAAATAGATAGATAACATAATATCCAAGGAAAAACTTCTATTCAGGCTTTGTATGATTTGATTTTGACTGTTTACATTATTTGCTGCAAGCAAGCCCAATGAAGTTTACATTTTATGATTAATTAATGGATTCACTGCCTTTTATTTTCTGCTTTGTATTTATTTAGGAAATGATGCTAATAGTGCACTATATATTCTTATTTATTGAAATTCAGGTTTATAGTGACAAATATTGCTATGTGTCTAGCCTTGTACAAAAGTAGCAAGAAAAGAGTTAAGAGAACAAGCTTTTTTAAAATTTAACAAATAATTTATTTCCCTAGAAAAACAGTAAAAATGAGAAAAATGACTTATGATTTATGAATAAAATCCAAAATTAATCCAAGAAATAATAATTTGAAGTCCTATCAATGAAAAGTCCTACATGAATCAGTTCATGTCCCAATGAAATCAAAATGGAGGGCGATGATGTATGTCATGACCTTCAAAGTATTGCCATTTCAATCAACAGTTCCTTGTTGAGTCACAGAAATAATATTCCAGTTTAGAATTTCTGAATAAATTTCGATAAATTTCGATAAATTTCCGAGTCCAAGAATTTCTGTATGAGCACTAGTATTAACCAGGCAAAAAATAAATAATTCCGTAAAATAAAAATTAAACTCTAAACTGGTCACAACAAGACACCTTTAAGTGTTGAAGATTTAAATCCCAACTGGCTAGTTATTTTCAAGAAAACAGTTATACAGTAAGTGGACACAAAACTCTAGCTTGATACAAATATTAGGTTGCTCCTTAATAACCTCCTTTCTACCATTCTAGGCCCTCCCCCTTCTAGACTATTTCTCAGCTCCCCTGCTGATTAAAACTTCATAAAATTTGTTATTTCTTACTCATTCAAATTTTAAACCAGAAAATGTTCATTGGATGTTAGCAGTATATTTGAATGTGATTCTTTTTCTGTCAAGTAGTGGAAGTAAGAACCCTTGATGAAAAATTGCCTCTTAAGTCCGAAAAGTGTTTTCTTCCTGTCCTCCACCTTTTTAAGAAATTTTAGCTGAAATGCTGCACTGTAAAATGTATATGTGAACCTTTTTGCTCCTTTTTATGTCTAGTATGTGAACTTAACAATTAATTTTTTATTTTATCTTGATATGTATGGCAAAACTGTAAGTGCCTGTAATTTTCTTCTACATAAAGGTACAAGTGTGTGCAAGCTTGACATGATAAAAAGGCTAGGTGGAATCTGCCCTTTGTTATCCCTGGATGTTTTTCATATACCGGGAAAAGAGTTTACCTGAAGTTAACGGAGTCATCTTAGTGGAAGGAAAATAAAAGATTGATTTCATCTGTTCCAGTTTTAGTGTGGGTATTTTGTTGTGATCAAGAGGCCTGCGTTTTAGTGGGAATTTACACATACACTGGAGAGTTTGCCACAGATATTGTGTGTAAGTACAGTTTTAGTTTAATTTCTATATCCATTGAATGTATACATATGTATCATTTGGTGAGCTTAATGAAAAACTATTTTTTGAGAAATAAAAGTTTTTTCTCATCTGTAGAACTGTGATGAAAGTTTTTCTTTTATTTCTCTTATGTAACATTTGCAGATAGTGACCCAGTTTGCCAGAATTTCATTGACAAAGACTTGCTTTTACTTGTTTTTTATCTTTACTTGTTTTGTAATCTGGCTGTGTTTATTGTGTTGCAAATTCAGACTGAATGCAAATCATTTGTTTATTGATGTTTTTAATAACGTAGTATTCTCTTTGGCATTAAATAGTTTTGTTATTTGTATACAGAGCAAGTGAAATTACCAACAATTATGTTGATTTTCTATGGTGTACACCAGAATTATGTAAACTAGCAATTTTAAGTTCTATTATAAAAGAGAAGTGAAGGCCAGAAAGTACTGTACTTTTAGATATCTTACATTATAAATAAGATGAATAGATATTTTGTCTAAAAATGTTGATATTGCTTTCCATTTATTTTCATTAAAATGAATAAACATAAAATAGTTGCAGATGTTTTAATTTGTTTGTGACCTTGCAATACCACACAGTGAAAGTATGAAAATGGCTGAATTTAGTGCCCATATGGTTAGACACCTGTATGGTTTGAACTATATAAAATTTACAGTTGTATAATTTTAGTGTTGAAGAACCTCATCACCTCATCATTTTTCAGCAAAGTTGCAAGATGTTTTTTCTTTCAATTGAAAATCTCAGGGTCACAGTGATACAATTTTCAAAAGAAAAATAAATTTATTTGATTACAGAGTATTATGAAGAAACACAATACAACAAAGCTGCTTAAAACACTGCTTATTAATCATACCTGCTTTGACCACATAAAGGTAGATTAAGTATTTAAACAAGAAAATATGGACCTGTGTGACTTACAATTAAAAAAAGCACTTGACATGGACTATCAGCTTGGAAAATTGTTCTTGCCTAATTTGTTAAACCCTGCTGTTATAAAAATTAAACATCTATGGTCAGTCCTTATGTCATTGCTCAGTGCTCAGCATTAAGAGGTCAATGAAACCTCAAAACACTATTGAAAAACATCATAATCAGTGAATGAAAAGTTGACACTGTATCCGCAGATAGATAGAAGTGACTTTTTATTATATGATGTCTATGGTTGTGATTGGGCGTGTGTGTGCATACATGCTGAGTCTTCCAGCTAGGTTTTATTTGGAATTATATTAAATGTTTAAAGAAAATATTTAGTTTTTATTTATTAACTCCTTTCATTTTCACTAGGCTTTTACAAGTAGCTACCTTACTTCCAATTAAAGTGTCAAGTGCACTGACACACTTGAGAGACCAAAATGCACTTTTTGAGTCTTTAAAAAACCTAACACTGTACAAGTTGTGGAGGTTTGAAAATTTTACCAAAAATGATGTAACTGATGGGACTGGAGACAAATGTACTTGATTGGATTAATGCCCCACCCAAACAACAGCTTTGCAATACAGAGATATGATTCAGGGATGTTATACTTCATCCTTTAGTTAACCCTGTGGATGACCTTTTAATCCCACCTGGATTATATATTTCAGTTATAACAATGATGTACCAGCAGATAACATTTCCTCTGCTAACTTGCATAATAGCATGCCAGTTTTATGTTTATCTTTACAAAATCTAACTTTGTTTTACAACAAAAAAAAAGCCCAGAAAAAAGTGCATTTGTACTTTAAATAAAATAACATTTCAAAAGAGCTATGTAGTGATTTGTTAATATATACTCACATTTAAACATATAAATTTAATTTGTAGATTTATTTTGGGTTTTTTATGCCTTTTTATTCAAATCCTAGCTATATGACAGTGGTATCATTCGATACCCATCTGTGTCTCATAAGCTTGCAACATAATTTACTGGCTGCAGTAACTAGGGGCACATGAACCTCTCGCTGACAAAACAATGATTAGTTAATCAAATGAATCATCATTTCTCTCTGATGAGTTACAAAGATAACCAGTCAGGGAATTGGATTGACCAGATGAGTTACAAAGATAACCAATCAGGGAATTGGATTGACCAGATGAGTTACAAAGATAACCAGTCAGGGAATTGGATTGACCAGATGAGTTACAGAGATAACCAGTCAGGGAATTGGATTGACCAGATGAGTTACAAAGATAACCAGTCAGGGAATTGGATTGACCAGATGAGTTACAAAGATAACCAGCCAGAAAATTGGATTGACCAGATGAGTTACAAAGATAACCAGTCAGGGAATTGGATTGACCAGATGAGTTACAAAGATAACCAGTCAGGGAATTGGATTGACCAGATGAGTTACAAAGATAACCAGTCAGGGAATTGGATTGACCAGATGAGTTACAAAGATAACCAGTCAGGGAATTGGATTGACCAGATGAGTTACAAAGATAACCAGTCAGGGAATTGGATTGACCAGACCACCCCAGCATACTATAAGTCTTCATCTTTCTGAAAGGTAAAGTGTTGGGACATGCTGCTTTTTTTGAGCCTTGATGAAGCCCAACAAAGCAAATATTTTGGTGTGTGTACATATTCATCCATCTGTAAGTCAATCAAAAATAGAGCTTATCCTTAGTGTTTAAGTTTAAACTTTACTATAATGCAAGTTTTAAAGCTAAATAAAAGGATGTCATAGTCTTATCTTCATAATTCACTGTTTTCTTTCAGAATGAATACCATTCAGTATCTCTTGAGATGGAATATAGTTGTCATGCTCCTTTTGGGAATCACAGTGTCCAGAGTAGCCTCCCTTGACTTCTCATATCACAATCAGAATCAGCTTGAAATCTTCCTGCATAATGCTTCTTTTTATTATCCAGACATTACAGACCTCTACAGCATTGGAAAATCTGTGCATGGTAACACATCTTCACTTTTAATAATATTAATAGCAAACAGTTCATTGTAATTATTGTTGTGTTGAAGTGTATTTATTTCCCTTGAATAATATTTTGTTTTTTTTTTCTTCAAAATACAGCTAGTGTATGCCATCAATTTATTCAGGTTAAAAAAGTAGATTCAGACTGATCCATTTTAACAAATCCACAAGCTCCATCTGTCTACCACCAAATGTCAGGAAAATTGTTGTTTACTGGATCCAACTGATATGGAGGTTTATACAGTATAAACTTGAAGACACTAGAAATATATGTGGATTGATGTTATATGTATGTAGAGAGGATTTATATATTAAGAACTGTTGGAGAGTTTGGAGTCTTGAATGCACAACAGTTTACTTTTTATGATACAATATTAAAACTGAGTCCTTCCCCTCCAGTTATTTACAGGAACTATTACCAACAGTTGTTAAAGGTAGCTATTACAATTTAAGAGTGTCTTTGTGTTTTTTGGCATTTTAACATAGCTTGAACAAATTTTCAGTCATATCACTATGATGTCCACATTGTGGCAGTTTATAGTGATGTCTAGCACTGGGGATTCATGCTGCAGACATGTAACACGATATTCCACCCAGTCACATTATTCTGACATCAGACTAACCTGTCCTAACACTTTTATGACTTTATTTAAAGAGGGTAACTCAATTAGCTAAAAACTAATCTACCTTGAGGCCCTCATTCAAAGGAATTTAATTTTTTTTGCTGCATCTCTGAAGCCATTGTATATACTGGGTTTGGAAAGAGGAAATAGAGTGGGCATTTCTAATCTCAACTGGAATATTATTCCAGAGCAAAGTTCCAGAATATTGGAAACTTTTTTTTAAATAATTCCTTATTTGGTTTGGGAATTTTGTAATGTTTGGTAGACATTGATCGCAGGTGGGGAGTATTTCCAGGTAGCCTATACTTGAATAGTGATTGTAAATATTCAGGAGCATTATTATTGGCTATCCTATACATTAATTTGGCTTTTCTTAAACAGATTCGGACTTTATTAGTTAGTATTTTTATCTTACCAACTAAATTTTCCTTGCTTTCTTTCTGGACTCGTATTAACTCAAAAGCTCTTTTTTGGAGATGTGCCAGCTTTGCTAAGTTTTTATCATTTGAATTACCCCATACTGTATTACAGTAGTCTAAATAGGGTTGTATGTAACTGTTATAAAATAGTTTTCTGTGCTTTTCCGGAAGAACGTGTCTTATCCTACTGAGAAGCCATAAACTTGAATTGACTTTTTTACTGATATGTTTGATATGTTCAGTCCATGATAGGTTATTATCTACCAAAACACCTAGTAGACTATCGTGACAGACCATTTGCAACCTTTTATCCTTCCATGTCAGACATAGTTCATCGCTATCAAGTTTTGTTCTTTTTTTCTGTGTTGAGATAAGTAATATTTTAGTTTTACCAGTATTAACCACCATGCCATTGCATGTGCACCAGTATTCTAGTTTGTTTAAGGCATTCTGTAAAGAAATTTCAAGTTCTTGTTTTGTGTTTTGGATGTCTGACAATGTTGTGTCATCTGCATAGAGATCTTTAGATGATACTGAGTCCTTTAGTACAAGTGGTAGGTCATTAATAAATAAAATAAACAGTAATGGACCCAGAATTGAGCCTTGTGGTACTCCACATCTAATTGTTTCAGGTTCAGACAGAACATTATTAATATAAACATGTTGTGTTCTCTCACTTAAGTATGAAGTAAACCATCTAACTGTGCTTTCATCACATTGGTAGATTTTCAGTTTCTTCAAAAGGATTTCATGATCTACCATGTCAAAAGCTTTCCTGAAATCTACAAATACAGAACCTATTATTCTACCTTGATCAAGTGTTTGAAGCCATTTATCAGTTAGGGAGATCAAGGCAGTCTCACATGAGTGTTTCTGTCTAAAGCCTGATTGATTAGGGTATAACAGAAAGTGTTTGGTTAAATATGATATGAATGAATCATGGACATGCTTTTCAATCAATTTTGACAAGTTTGGTAGTATTGAGATTGGCCGGTAGTTATCAGCATCATCCTTAGGGCCAGATTTGTGAATAGGAGTCACTTTTGCAGTTCTCCATATTTTGGGAACAGATGAGGATGCAATACTTAAATTGATTATGAATGTTAAGCTATCTACAATAGCAGAGGCAGAAGATTTAATGAGTCGTGGACCAATCTGATCAAGTCCTGTAGCTTTCTTAGTATCAAGTTCACTGAGATATTTCTTAACAAAGTTTTTTTGTTACTGGTGGGATGGAGAAACATACCTCCTTAGAGATTTTGCTGCTGCAGAACTTTTTCAGTTCAATAAAGTTGTTTTCAATCACTGGTTCTTTTAACTTTGTGGTAATGTTGGTGAAAAAAATCATTGAAAACATTTGCAATGTCATTGTCATCAGTGACTATGGTGTCATTTACCAGAAGTGAGTGGATTTTATTTATCTGATCTTTGTGTGTTCCTCCAGTGAGTTCATTGAAGACTTTCCAAATGCAGTTTTTGTCGCTCTTTTTGTTTTCAAGCAATGATTGATAATAATTTTGTTTAGCTTTTTTGATCATATTTGTTATTTTGTTTCTCCATACTTTATAGTGTGCATGGTTTCCCATAGCCTTAAATTGGTCTCTTGTTTTCATAGCATCAAGGATTTCAATTGTAAGCCAATTAGGTTGGATTTCATTCCTTACGCAATGTACTTTCAGTGGTGCATGACACTAATCTCCAAATGTTGAGTCTCTAACGAGGCAGCTGTTAGTACCATTTTTATAAGTCTTCAGTATGACTGCCTAGGATTTGATTTCACGTCCTCCCACATCTGAAGCAGACACTCTAAAGTTAATTTCATTTCTTCTCAGTGAATCGTATCTCACTATAATGTCAGATTATTGGCAAACAGTGCTAAAAGTGGTTTAGAATTTAAGTAGTTGATGTGGACAAAGCATATATATTAGATTGGAATTTGCAAAAGATGTATTTTTTATTTTTTGTTACATTTTAGCAACAACAATTTTAACCGCTGCATGGGTCTCATTATTTGGCTGTAAAAGAAACATGAAAGGATTTATATCTTGTCTTTAATGATCTCAAAGTATTTTGCATAAATAAATTTAAAATTCATTAGGATGGCTGCTGATTTTCAGAGACTTTTTGATCAGAAGACTTTCCTTCACAATAGGCATTTTGAAATAATAAACCATTTGCTTTTTTATCATTTCAAGTACAAAAAATTATGATTGTTTGGTACAGTCTTGTATATTCTGATTTCTTACATGTAAAAATTGTTTTGCTGGTTGGAAAAATAATTTAAAAAAAATTTAACTTAGTAACTTAGATACCAGCAATAGTAAATTTCATTGTGCATAATTGTTCCCAATAAATGTCTGTGCACAATATCAAATAATAATATTCGTTCTAAAGTATGCATCATTCTGATGAAATAATGAAGTAATTGTTGTCCCGATGAATAATGAAGTCTGTGTTATCATGATGAACGGTGAAGTATGCTATTTTGTTAATAATAGTATGTTATAGTGATGAATAATGAGGTTATCATTATCCAGATGATATTAAAGCATGTGTTATCCTGATGAAAAGTAATGTATGTGTTATCCTGATGAAAGGTGAAGTATGTGTTATTGTGATGAAAAGTAATGTATGTGTTAGCCTGATGAAAGGTGAAGTATGTGTTATTGTGATGAAAAGTAAAGTATGTGTTATCCTGATGAAAGGTGAAGTATGTGTTATTGTGATGAAAAGTAAAGTATGTGTTATCCTGATGAAAGGTGAAGTATGTGTTTTTGTGATGAAAAGCAAAGTATGTGTTAGCCTGATGAAAGGTGAAGTATGTGTTATTGTGATGAAAAGTAAAGTATGTGTTATCCTGATGAAAGGTGAAGTATGTGTTTTTGTGATGAAAAGTAAAGTATGTGTTATCCTGATGAAAGGTGAAGTATGTGTTTTTGTGTTGAAAAGTAATGTATGTGTTATCCTGATGAAAGGTGAAGTATGTGTTATTGTGATGAAAAGTAAAGTATGTGTTATCCTGATGAAAGGTGAAGTATGTGTTTTTGTGTTGAAAAGTAATGTATGTGTTATCCTGATGAAAGGTGAAGTATGTGTTTTTGTGATGAAAAGCAAAGTATGTGTTAGCCTGATGAAAGGTGAAGTATGTGTTATTGTGATGAAAAGTAAAGTATGTGTTATCCTGATGAAAGGTGAAGTATGTGTTTTTGTGATGAAAAGTAAAGTATGTGTTAGCCTGATGAAAGGTGAAGTATGTGTTATTGTGATGAAAAGTAAAGTATGTGTTATCCTGATGAAAGGTGAAGTATGTGTTAGCCTGATGAAAGGTGAAGTATGTGTTATTGTGATGAAAGGTGAAATTTGTTATCCTGATAATAAAAGCATGTTATCTTGATTAATAATGAGGTGAGTTATCTAGATGAATACTAAAATGTGCATTATCCTTTTGAATAATGATATATACAATATCATAAGGAATAAATATTTATCCATTGATAGATTAGTGATTTTGCTGCTTGAAACTGCTGGCAATTGGCATAAATGTATAAATGTATACACAAACAGTACAGTGACTGTAATTAGTATCAGACCACAGACTACAGGACTTCTGTACATGTGTGTATATGATCATTACATTAGGGAAAGTGTATGGTACTCAGAATCCACAGCCTCTCCCCTCCTTCATTTCAGGTGTGAACCTCTGGGTTCTAGCAATAGGGAAAGACATCAAGAGTCATGTGCCATTACGCCCTAATGTGAAATACATTGGGAATATCCACGGGAATGAGGTATGTTGTTTATAGCTGTATATGTATTTGCAGTGTGAATTTTCTCCAATATTTTTCCTCTGTCTAACCAGGATCTAAGACCCTAATTATTTATCCTTTTGAAACATCATACCAAATATGATTACCCTTTTTTAATCAGTGTAGATAAAATCAAAGCGAATAGGATCAACAACAGACATAAAAATTGGTGTAAATAACTTTAGATGGCAGCTTTTACGTATATATAAAAAATTACTTAAAATGCATTAACAAAATATTACACTGTAAAATCACATATTCAAATTTAACTGTAATAATTTATTTCCAAGTACTAAGCAGATATTGTTTCTGTTTTGAGCATTGTCAATATTTTTGGATGTAGTTCAGTATAAACTATGCTATAGGTACATATGTTTATGCATGTATGATATGATAGTGCATAATTATTGTGTAATCTTTCAGATAGAGCCATACAATTGAATTCATCTTGATGCAGTCTTGATCATTAAACTGTATTAATATTCAGAAAGGCTTCATTAGAATCCTTTTGAATTTGATTATGACTCATGCTGCAATAACAAGTTAATTTTTTGGGGTATTCACAAAATACCATGATAAGATTAATGAAATGCAGTACCAGTACAGGGAGTAAAGTATCCAATTTATTGGCTCATTATTCAGAACTCTGAATTTGAACTTAAGGATATAAATAAATAATAATTTGTCTTTATAATTTAAAGCAATTTGATTGGCCAGTCCCTTTTGAATTTTTTGGATTCATACCTGTATAAACCAAATAGGTTTTAAAGCCACACCCAACTGCACTAATTTTATGTACAATGATACTCAGTGAAGACTATATTTAGAATATATGGTCACTCAAACTCAAGACTTCTTACATACGAGTCTAATACGAGTCTAATTATGAACCAAATATCGGACCTTTTCTCAACTAAATGAGACAACTCTTCTAATGTTATGGGTAAAATACACTTAAAATGAATAAGTAAACATTGTCTTCTTACATATCTTGATTTGAAAGACATGATGGTACTGTGAGAAATTCATCAGTGTGTGTATCAATGTATAGTATAAGATCTGTACACTGTTACAATAGGAAAATTTGCTTTGTAGAAAAAAATAAAAGAAGTAAAGAGAACATTATTTTTAGGCCACAGGTCAGTTCAAAGTTTTTTTTAACTATTTATTTATGTTGAATTTAATTGTAAGGATTGACTGTTTATTTTTTAAAAATTCAATGAAGTCAAACCCTAAGTAATTTACCTGCCATATTACAGTTGTCCCCTCATTTTAAAGACTCCTATTATAATGGTCTTTTCTTTAAACATGACATGGTCATAGATCTCATTAAATTTGGTTTTATCACTGGTGCTGAATTTCACTTTAGTTTCCGTCTATATAATGAATACCAAAATCTAACATGATTTCACAGCATTGTAATTTTGTGTATTGATGCCTTTTCAAGATAAATTTTTCTTAGAATAGTATAAGACTTCTTCACAGTAGTGTGTGCTAAGTTTGAAAGTCGCATAAACACGGTATAAAGAGGGATCACCGTATATCTGAGAAAATGGAGTCTTAAATATCAGTAATACATTGACAATCTTTACCTGTCACTTTTATGTAGCTTCCGTTTCTGCTATGGAAAAATCCTCAAATGTGCGATCTAAATCATCATTGAGTTTAGAAAGATCTAGAATATGTACATTCCATGTATAAATGCATCTCTCTTTTTATTTTTGGAAGACATCATAAGATATGGAAACTTCTTGTTTGCACAAAAACAATTAATTTCATCTAAGGTTTATTGATAGTTAGGACCTGATGTACAATATCCTTAAGCTCATACTCATAAAAAAAATTTCTTGGATAGTTTAATTACAAGTTTTCACTGTTTTCAGAAATTTTAAGTGCTCTACAAAACCCAGAACTTGTTTTCAATCAGGAACCATATCTGTCAAATAAAGCTTTTTTTCACAAAGTATTCCATTTGCTTGGTTTGCTATGATATTTTTGACCTTTTTTGCAAATGAATAGGCCATGTTACTGTAGTTTAATTATATTAGACATCATAATATTTACAACAATGTTCGATTTGTCATTTAAAATTAGCTAACCTAATACATGACCATGACATCTACATTTTATGCAGATAGGATTTGCATTCCTTTTAGCTTTTCATTTATTTCACCCACTTCATTAACATGATAATGCAATGCAGGTCTGCTTCTCTTAACAGAGTATAACAATCACAAGAAACTCTTTCATAAGTTGGAGATCAAAGAATGATCAACACTTAATTAGGTTCTCACAGAAATGCTTGCAGGCATAACTGTGATGGTAGAATGACAATTTTCACATTTGAATCTTTAGATCTCAAAGTGTATAAACCATGAATAGGATCAAGTGCTTCTCTTGGAAATAAATAATGATAATAAAAATTACTTTATTTAAAGAGCATAACACATTTAGCTAAGAACTTATCTACCTGGAGGCCCTCTTACAAAGGAATTTATTTATTTTAGCTGCATCAACATTTCTGAAGCCACTGAAAGGAGGAAATAGTGTGGGCATTTCTAATCTCAACTGGAATTATATTCCAGAGCAAAGTTTCAGAGTATTGGAAACGTGTTTTTAAATAATTCCATATTTAGTTTGGGAATTTTCTACTGTGTGGTAGACATAGATTGCAGGTGGGGAATGTTACCAGGTAGCCTATAATGGAATAGTGATTGAAATATTCAGAAGCACTATTATTGGATATCCGGTTCATTAATTTGGTTTTCTCAAACAGATTCTGTCTTTAATAGGTAATATTTTTAATTGACTAGCTAAATTTTTCTTGCTTTCTTCTGTATTGATATTAGTCCAAATGCTCATTTTTGAAGATGTGCTAGCTTTGTTAAGTTTTTATAATTTGAATTACTCCACAATGTATTACAGTAGTCTAAATATGGTTGTATGTAACTGCTATAAAATAGTTTTCTTTGCCTTTCAGGGAGAAAAAGTCTTGTCCTACTTAGAAGCCATGAACTTGAATTGACTCTTTTACTGATATGTTTGATATGTTCAGTTCATGATTGGTTATTATCTACCGAAACACCAAGTAGTCTATCATGACAGACCGGTTGCAAATTTTTATCCTTCCATGTCAGACATTTTTTATCACTATGAAGATTTGCCCATTTTTACCATGTTGAGATAATTAATATTTTAGTTTTACCAGTATTTACCACCATGCCATTGCATGTGCACCAATTGTCCAGTTTGTTTAGGGCATTCTGTAAGGAAATTTTGAATTCATGCTTTCTGTTTTGGATGTCTGACAGTGTTGTGTCATTTGCATAGAGATCTATAGATAATATTGAGTCCCTTAGTAAAAGTAGTAGGTCATTAAAAAGTTAAATAGAAATGAAACTAGATTTGAGCCTTGTGGTACTCAATTTCTAATTGTTCCAGGTTCAGACAGAACATTATTTATATAAATATGTTGTGTTCCGTCACATAAGTATGAAGTAAACCATCTAAATGCTTTCATCATATTGATAGATTTTCAGTTTCTTCAAATGGATTTTCACGATCCACCATGTCAAAAGCTTTTCTGAAATCTACAAATACAGATCCTATTATTCTACCTTGGTCAAGTGCTTGAAAGTTAAGGAGATCAAGGCAGTCTCACATGAATGTTTCGGCCTAAAGCCAGATTGATTAAGGTCTAACAGCATGTGTTTGGTTAAATAAGACATGAATGAGTCATAGAGATTACAACTATAATAAGTCTGACCACACCCTCAGCTTCATCAATGTTATCCAAATTTTGGATCATATTCCATGGAACTTTATATAAGAGCCCATGCTTGGTGGCAATTTCATGCTATCCCGGAGACCAATAAGTTTAAACCTACACAGTTCCCAGTGTTTAGTGAATGAATTCAATCCATGCATATTGATTGGAAGTTGTACACTTATTTTATTTTCCTGGAAAATTTCAGTTTGATGAGTTGTAACAGCTCAAAAACCCAACTATAATATATTTGATTATGCAAAATGAAGACTAAACACTCGGGCCTTGGACAAATATTTGATTTACTGATTTATCAGTTGTTGGATCAATGGATCTCATATATGAATTACCAAGGTTCCCGCTTAAGAGAGTCTCACAAGACAGAATTTCATTGTTATTTCCCCCAAATGAGAGAGTCTCACAAGACAGAATTTCATTGTTATTTCATCCAAATGAGAGAGTCTCACAAGACAGAATTTCATTGTTATTCCCGCAAATGAGAGAGTCTCACAAGACAGAATTTCATTGTTATTCCCCCAAATGAGAGAGTCTCACAAGACAGAATTTCATTATTTCCCCCAAATGAGAGAGTCTCACAAGACAGAATTTCATTGTTATTCTCCCAAATGAGAGTCTCACAAGACAGAATTTCATTGTTATTCCCAAAATGAGAGAGTCTCACAAGACAGAATTTCATTGTTATTCCCCCAAATGAGAGAGTCTCACAAGACAGAATTTCATTGTTATTCCCCCAAATGAGAGAGTCTCACAAGACAGAATTTCATTGTTATTTCCCCCAAATGAGAGAGTCTCACAAGACAGAATTTCATTGTTTTTTCCCCCAAATGAGAGAGTCTCACAAGACAGAATTTCATTATTTCCCCCAAATGAGAGAGTCTCACAAGATAGAATTTCATTGTTATTCCCCCAAATGAGAGAGTCTCACAAGACAGAATTTCATTGTTATTCCCCCAAATGAGAGAGTCTCACAAGACAGAATTTCATTGTTATTTCCCCCAAATGAGAGAGTCTCACAAGAGACCATTTCATTGCAGGAGGAGTAGTTCTAACAAGAAGCCACTGTATAGGGTGTGTTTTATAAGGAAGGTGGTTGTTATGCACAGTTATAAAGAAAAGTATTATCCATCCAAAGTACTGTCAGACCTTTACTAGTCATCTTTATATGTTGGTCACTTGTTCTCAGTTTCTATGTTAATTTTCCCAAAGCTAATTAATTCTAAGGTGAGCAGCCAGGTCTGTTTTGGTTGTGTTGGGTGTAAAGCCATTTCTTGGCACATGATAGGCTATACATGGTGGCGAGTAAAAGTGGTGAAGGAGGAATGCAGGAAAAACACCTGTAAGAACAACTGACCCACATGAAGCTGCTGACAAGTTTTTGCATATCCCCACATTGGTTGAGCCTGAAACTCAAACCCACAGCGGTGAGATGGAAGTGATCCATATACAATAGTTTCTCACTGACTTAACTTGTCACTGGCACATATAAATTCTGGCTGTAAGTGAAAGTGAAGTTTCAGTGTACAAGTTGTAGACAATAATAGCAAATAAGTTTTTTTTTTTATTTAATATTGATCAGTTTGTTTACCAAAGTCAACTATCGTTTGATCTTGGAGAGTTGAGCAAGTGGTTAATCCAAATATTGTTTAAAATGTAGACAGTTATTTTTTAAATTAATTTTTCAAGTTGGCAGCAAAAAAGTTAGTCCTCTGTTGCACATTCATAAATAACCTATCAATAGGAATGAACAGTTTTGGCACTAATTCTAGTGGTAATGGTATTTGGTGAATGGTATTTGTTAACTCATTAAGCCCTAGAGGTTTTTGTCGTTTTTGCTTGAAATGCAAGCAGGAAACCCATTTTGGGAGCTATTTCTGAATAAATACTAATACATCGTCTTCCAAGACAATTTTGGTTAACCAAATACCTGTTTGTGTTAAAAGCATCAATTTGTATTGGTTATTTTGCCACAGCATAAGCAGAAGGGTCAAAGTTGAACTTCTTTTTTTTTTTTGCTTAACAAACCCATCATTTTTGTGTTGAGACCACTCTTTATTATATATGTTGGCATCTGTCCGTCTACAAGAGACGATGGTGTAGCTTCCCGTTTTGGTGCCTTATCTGCACCATCATGAGTGGCTGAAGAGTCAGACTCTTGCGTGACAATCGTTGTTGCATTTGCTGCAGGTGAAGATTGATTCTTGTTGAGGCTGTTGTTGTTTCGCCTTCCTTTTGGCTCTCTTTGTTATTATAAATGCCCATCTTGACCTTGGCTCTCTTTGTAGCAAAGTTTGCTTTTATCCATTCCTCTGCTTTCTAAACGCTTTGTTTCACAGCAAGTTGCCACTCGTAGCAGTTGTTAGCATAGATCTCCCAGTTGTTGAAACTGATGTTAACCATTTTCATGTCCTTCTTGCAGACGTCTTTGTATTGCAGATGTGGCCGTCCAATCAGTCTTGTGCCTTCTGCTAGCTCGCTGTATAACTGGTCTTTGGGAATGTGGCCTGTATCCATTCTCCTGACGTGGCTGAGCCATCGAAAACGCCTCTTGTTGAGGATGGTGAACATGCTATTCATGCTGGCCTGTTCCAGAACCTCCGTGTTGGGTACTTTGTCCTGCCACTGAATGTGCAGAATGCACCGCAGTCATCTCAGATGGAAGCTATTAAGTTTCCTTTTGTGGCTCATGTAGGTGGTCCATGCCTTGCTACTGTAGAGAAGTGTGCTGAGCACACATGCCTGGTAGACACGCAGTTTGGATTACCTGAAGAGTCTGACCCTTTTGTGACAATCTTTGCTGCACTTGCTGCAGGTGAAAATTGATTCTTGTTGAGGCTGTTGTTGTTTCGCCTTCCTTTTGGCTCTCTTTGTTATTATAAATGCCCATCTTAACCTTGGCTCTCTTTGTAGCAAGGTTTGCTTTTATCCATTCCTCTGCTTTCTGAATGCTTTGTTTCACAGCAAGTTGCCACTCGTAGCAGTTGTTAGCATAGATCTCCCAGTTGTTGAAACTGATGTTAACCATTTTCATGTCCTTCTTGCAGACGTCTTTGTATTGCAGATGTGGCCGTCCAATCAGTCTTGTGCCTTCTGCTAGCTCGCTGTATAACTGGTCTTTGGGAATGTGGCCTGTATCCATTCTCCTGACGTGGCTGAGCCATCGAAAACGCCTCTTGTTGAGGATGGTGAACATGCTATTCATGCTGGCCCGTTCCAGAACCTCCGTGTTGGGTTCTTTGTCCTGCCACTGGATGTGAAGAATGCGCCGCAGTCATCTCAGATGGAAGCTATTGAGTTTCCTTTTGTGGCTCATGTAGGTGGTCCATGCCTTGCTACTGTAGAGGAGTGTGCTGAGCACACATGCCTGGTAGACACACAGTTTGGATTACCTAAAGAGTCTGACCCTTGTGTGACAATCTTTGTTGCACTTGCTGCAGGTGAAGATTGATTCTTGTTGAGGCTGTTGTTGTTTCGCCTACCTTTTGGCTCTCTTTGTTATTATAAATGCCCATCTTATCCTACTTTTTGCAAAGGTTTACCTGTCTGTGTGCAGTTCAGACTAGTCTGTCTTAGATCTGAGGCCAAAAAGTCTAAAATCCAGACAAAAAACCGATTCTGACCTTGGGCGAATTTCGACAGGAAAAAATTTGGGTCGAAAGAGTAATGCTTTTCACTCTATATTTTGTATTGCAACTAGAGAATCCATATTATTTGGTAACATCATAAAGCTACATCTGTCTACCTTTCTATATAATACCAACCACTTTTTTGTGTCATACATGACCTTGACGCTACAGAGCTCAGAAGTAGGCTACCACCTCCTGCCCCATAAACGCGGTGCTAGGGGTTAATGAGTTAAGACAACAAAGTTTTGAAAGGTAATCCTTCATACAGAGGTCAACTGTGCGAAATGACCCGTTAGGAAATTTCAGATAGAGGTAACTATCAACAGGTTTGACTGTGAAGATATCTCCATAATAGTTATACTTTTGCATGAATTCTTCTGGGCCAAATTCACATTTATATCCATACTTGTTATGTCCCAATATTTACCTGAAAATTCCTAGTTCACTTAATACAAGAAAGAAAAAAACTACACAGATCTTGAATTGTACCTGAATTTATTCAAAGATCAGAAAACAAATATTGTAAACTAATTTTAAACATTTGGAGACTTTGACAAGCCTGTATTTTTTTTTTCATCTGAAAACTTTAGATCAGTTCATTTGTGTTCAGATTTTCCAATTCCAGGTGGTGGTTCCACAGCTCCAAGCAGAAGGAAGGAAAAACATAATGACAGTAAATGAATGTGGGAGTAGCCAGAAAAAAGCATAGCGATAGTTTACTTTTCTTCAGATATAAATAACTTAAGTGAACAAGCAATTGAAATACATATATGTGTTTAGATGGACTTTTTTTTTTATGGCTCTTGTGATGTCACTTTATTTTGTATATTTGTTTGACCAGAATCTCAGAGTTAAAATATACATTTTGAATGTGGGTAAATAGTTGAATTTATTTCTTTAATAATTGATGTGGTATTATGTCCTCAAGCATAAAACCACAATCATGAAACTGATATTTTCTTTCAACAGGCTGTGAGCCGTGAAATGATGATGCATTTCATTGACTACCTGCTCAGGAGTTACGGATCCAACCAGACAGTTACAAACTTCCTCAATAACACAGCTGTGCATGTGATGGTGACCATGAACCCTGATGGATTTAATAAGTCCATCTTGGGAATGTGTGATGGTTATATTGGCAGGTAGCAATTCAGTACTAAAATAGAGTATCTTAAATGAGGTACCATTTCACTTGTAGTTTATGAAGACAAAAAGAAAAATATTGACTCTGTCAGAGAGCTTTGGTATGTAAATATCCTGCATCTGATTTGCATAGTGTAATGCATTCTTGTCTGGTGTGTCAACTTTTACTTTGTGAGACAATTTGTTTCATGTTAACTCAATGAGGTCACTTTATGATGATACACCACCAAAGAAAATCTTGGACTTTTTGAGGGGCTTTATATACAAATAATTGACTTCATGTTGGTGCTTGATTTTCATGTGTACGATTTTTTCTGTTATGCTGGCCATAGTATCCATTCTCTGTATTGTTAAATAGTGATTTTCATTGAATTAAGTTCTACATTCAGTATACAATCAATGCAGATATCATTTGTATGGTTTATACTCTTGGTTAAGATAATGAAATACAGTTACTTTTAAAATAAATTGGTTGGTGCTTCCAGTCATTTGGTATGGAGCTGTTATTAGTATTTCATGCTGTTTTAGCTGGCACAAGAAACTCCGCTCTTTAACTCAGCTAGTAAGTTGCCTTTTTCAGCCATCACCTTGCATTGTTCACTCAACCTGATTAGGGATTTGGGTTCACTCAACCTGATTAGGGATTTGGGTTCAGTCAACCTGATTAGGGATACCAAGTCTGGCAGCATGATTAGTGATAAGGAGTTAATCCACCTGATTTTGAGATAAGAGTTATAAAAGGAATGTTGAGCAAACAAACCCCTGTAGACAGCTTATAGTTGAGTACCAATGTTCATCATAATAGTAACTAAGAACCAGAAGAAAAACAACTTTGTGTTTACTTTCATTTAATTTTTGTTATGTCTTTGTTCTGTCAAACATTACACCATCAAAAAGTGGTCTCTAAAACAGTTGATCTGTCCTAGAAAGTTTGTGCAGGATTGCCATCTTTGAGAGTCAAAATGGAGCATGTTTAAGAAGGGAAAATACCGACAATTGCTGTACATGCATTTATTATTTATACTGTAATTCTTGTCAAAATATTGCAATTATTTCATCTCAATGTAATTTTTTTAGCAATAGAGAGATACATACGTCTTTATAAAGCATTTACAGTTGTAATATGACGATGATGTGTCGTAGGTTAGCATGTGAATTGCCAAATTAATAAGGTAATATTTATTTATTCTTTCCATAATTAACTTGATATGCCCATACAGATCAGATTCATAGAATAAGAATTGCACAGTTTGCTCTGATGAATTACCTCATCATGACATCAGTGGACATCGGACGCTTCCTGCCCCATGGCAAAACAAGGGTTGGCTAGAGGCAAGAATCACATTAGAAGCCCCACAATCAGAATCCTCTAAACTGCTCAAGACACCAGTTTGTCATGTGGGGTGAGGAGGCACACTTGCTCACAGACTTCTTGACAGTCAGCAGGAAGCAGTCAAACCAGGAGAAAGCTTTTCACATAAACCACCTTGAAATGAAAGCCATATACCAAGTTTCCAGTGCTTGGCTTTGTTGTATTGATTACATACATATATACATACATACATGCATACATACATACATACATACATACATACATACATACATACATACATACATACATACATACATACATACATACATACATACATACATACATACATACATACATACATACATACATACATACATACATACATACATACATACATACATACATACATACATACATACATACATACATACATACATACATACACACATACATACACACACACACACACACACATACATACATAGAAAGAGAGAGAGGGAGGGAGATTTAGAGCTTTTTTGCTTCACTCTATTCTCAAACCTCAGCCACTCAAGGGGATCCTTCACTTAATGACTACTTGGAAGCAAACATATCAGACTTGGGATATTTTACAAGAATAATGTTATGAATTATTTGTTAGTTTTAAATACTTTTTTATTATTTTTTTTGTTTCATTATATTTTATTTTGATGTTAATTTTCATTGGATTTGAATCTTTTGTTTTCTTCGGAAAATTTACTTCTGTGTGTTGACCTGATTAGAACGTAAAGGTTGCTATTTTTAGCTCACCTTGGTTGAGATGTTTGTAAGTATTGAATAAAAATGATTGGATACTACCAAGGTCTTGTTTGGCCCACATGTTAGCCAAAGTTGTAAACAGCCTTTCTTTTTTATTTATTTCTAATGTGAGAATCTGATTTTTAGATAGGGCTATTTTGAACTACATGTTAAATGGCCTTTTTTGTTATTGCACATTTCAAATTATTGATCACATAGCCCCATGAATTGAGCAAACATGTGGTCTAAAATTGTAGGTTAAAACACATTTTCTAGTGGATGTCTCAATTGTATTTTTACATCGTTAGAGCTCAAGGTATTTTTTTTTGTTGATGTCAGTTTATTTTTAAATTCATTTATTTTTTTGGGATTTAATAATTTATATTCTCTGGACAACAACATAAGTGCTTTCCTTTATAAAAATTCTGGGACAAAAACATTCAGTGGATATTATTTGGAATTCTGAAGCAAGAATATTATTCTTGATTAACAAAATTCACCAAGGACTGTTGTCATTAGTACAACAACTTCATCTGATGTCATTGCTTTCCATATTGTAACTTCATCAGGATTCGAACCTGGATTTAATTAGAAATGTTTAGTGATAGGACTTATAGCTTTTTAATTCTGGGATTACATTTTGGATTATAATCACAAACGTCAAGTTCTTCTTCACATTTTTTACCTTTTTTCAGGGAAATGAATTTTTTTGTTAAAATTTACAAAGCTTGTTCACTTCACTCTTTTCTTTTGTTTCTTTTGCGGGATACTATACGTGATAATAACAAACCTACATCCTCAGCATTTTCTACAGCTACTTTACAGGTAGCATAAGAGATATGAGCTTTCAACCATTTATCCAAAACTTGCTTTCAGGATCCCTCGTCATGATCAGATTTTATTATGACACATGAAGACTCAGTCTTCTGGGTTTCAGTTGCAGAAGTTTTCTGCTAACTGCCATCAGCGTTCTGTCTGCCCCTTTCCATCAGTGGCTTGAAATAAAGTGCTGGCATCAGTTGATATATTGACTGAAAAGAAAGAATCTACATTCAGATTACTTCACAATTTGGCACTGTTGCTGACATTTTGGTCTGTGTATATCATCAATTACAAGACCCAAGAATGAACTTTTTTCTCCCAAAGACACCTTCACTCAGACTTTAGTTGGTTCTACAAGTTCCACTTTGCATTTTTCCTTATGGACCTCTTAGCAGTCAACTGAAATATTGCATGTGGGGATGACAGTCATACTGCATATCTATGGATTAGAAGTCTTTTAACAATATATAGTGTGTGTGCAACATAGTACTGTGGAGTCTTTTTTTTTTTCAGCCTAGTATGTATAGTGATCTTTCAACAGACAAAATACAGCTTAGTCTCCCACCTCGAATCCTCAGGAGCATCAACTCCACAGTGTTGACTTGCCTCAGACATCAAGGTGAACCAAGTGCCCAGACCTTTGCATTTTTGTTGGGAATTTTCTAAAGCAGCATCTGCAATGACATATCTTTGTCCAAGATCATCATGTTTCAGGCTGACTAAATGTATTAGCAGACTCGTCCTGGAAAAATAATCTAATACAAACAGAATGGTCTCATCACCCCTTGATTTTCATTGAGATGTGTGCCTTATAAGAATGGCCAGTGAATGATCTATTTGTGACATAGGTAATGCCAAATTCCCAACCTTTGTTTGAGTAGTCCATGTCTAAAGGCCTGAGCAGTCCATGTTCTTTCCATTAGTTGGAATGGCCTGCAGTCATACTCTTACCCTCCATCATCTCTAATACCAAAGGTGTTATAGAAAGCAAGGGAATCTGAGTTTTGTCTCATCCTAAATGCTCCACTCAGTTGGGCAAAATCATGGATTATTGACGTTGTGAATCTCATATAAAAAATTCCTAGGAAAATTGAGACATACCCACTTCTGCACAAGCAACCTGGACAGCATGTATTTTATCCCAAACCATAGTTGCCAAATCTGTACATTGGAGTCATGTTCAAAAAGACCTTAGGAACTAAGTTCTGACAATCAGTGGTGGTGAGAAATGGAAAACAGCACCAATTATAGTTGTAATACCAAGGGGGAACACACCTCTTATCTCTCATTGAGGGAAGGGTGATTTAACAGCACAGACTTCTTTATCCTGGATAAAGTAGGTTATTTGTTCCATACATTGGGAAATAACCATAGATCATCTGAATTTGCATGGCCTTTCACTACTTACAAAGTTAGGACAGTCACCAAAAGAATTGCATTTGAGCAAAGCTGTACACTTATATCCATGCCATGGGATGGAGGTATGCTTTATCCAGTTTTAATCTCAGATATCTTGGATGCAAAAAGGCTCAACTTGATTTGGTGGGATTTATAGTGTGAGATTTATAGCTGTGGCACAGCAGTCACCTTCCTGGGTTCTACAGCTTCATAAGGATGCTGCATCATGACATCCATTGGATTTGCTGGAGTGAAAATTTTTGCTTTCGAAGCTGCTCCCTGATGGACTCTGTTGAGTTATCTAGAAGCTATCGCCATAACTTAGGAAACTGTGATGGCCTATTTGAAGTAAGGGAATGCTTTCCCTCCACCTTTTGCTTATTCTTCTAAGGTATTATGGACGGGTAATGAATTTATGATGAAACCAATTGTAGTAATATGTTTTTTTTTTATTAATAATACAGTCATAACTTGTACCCTCTCAGTCTCCCCGCTGTTACATCCATGTAGAAGGTTTGCCTTCCATTCCAGTAGTAATTCTGCCACCTAGATGGGCCCTAAATTGTATCCTTTCGATGAAAACTTTTAGCCTGGAAGGGTTGGGAATAGCAAGGTAGTAGTAATTATTCCTAAAATATTATGATCAGGTAAATATTATTGAAGAAACATATTTTACAAGAAAAAGTTCATTTTGCATTCACCTCTAACCTTTCTTCAAATTTTCATTTTCATATAGTTTGCATGAATTTGCATTTAGTCTTCAGTCACTTGGCATTCCATTTTCATTTCAATTGTAAAATGAACCAGTTAGGGTTAGTATATATTTTATGTACATACTCTATATCCTGCATGTTTTCGGACAATCTTTTTTTCGGACACGTTTTTCTTAGGGAAAATTTAATAATTAAATGCCTTGTAATTTTTGGGACATTGCTCCACTTAAATTTTTTCTACAATTTAAGTTTTCGGACAGAATCTAAAAAAAATCTTTTGGTTTTTTTTTAAGTAAAATTCCCAGTATGTTTGCCGTTAATTTAACTGATACAGATTTCACTCCATTTGGTCTGCAAATATTTAATGTGATCAGGAACTTCCACATAGATTGGTTGTCAGTTTAGAGATTGTTACTCACAAAAAACATGAAGGTGTGGCAGTTATGGCTTTGATTAGAAACCATCATCCAGGCTTTATATCATTAAACAATACATCAGAGAGTCAGTATGGATTAGTCATTGGCATTGTGCAACCAAACAAACCCCTAATCCCTGAGGCATTATGTACCACTGGGTTAAATGTAGTTATGGTTCTACAGGTAATAAACCTCTTTGTAGATAATAAATATTGATTGTGGGTTCAACATGTTCCTACATCCTGTGCTCTTTTAAGGAAATCCAAATGGCTGTCCTTTATTTCCAAACACACCTGTCAAAGAAATCCTACAAATTATCATAGGAACAATTATCACCTAGACACCTTGAAATCTCCAACATCAAAACAATCTTTGAGCAGTCAATTGTTTCCATTTGGCAGTCTCTACTCATTTTGAAGCTACCCTCAGCTAGGTGGGAAACAAAAGTAAGAGAGAACCACAACAAATAGATCACCATTATTTTATCAAAAATACCAACATATTAACTAGTACATGGCAACTTGCTTTTTATTTTTACCCTTCCTAGGCATGCTTACAACTCTCATCCATATGGAGCTTCTATCCTTGGTGCTCTAAGATTAGCACTAGACTACATGTACCAGTATTTTTACTTTCGATACTAACATTTTTCTCTCATAAATATCTTCAGAATTAAAATTCCAATTTTTTGTAAAATTTAGTTTATATCAGTATCTTACTTACACATAAAGCTTGCTTGCGTTTGTAAGGTCACTGATTAGACTAGTAAAGGGTTAAATTGGATTGCACGATTACTAATATGGTAGTCGTTTTGGGAAATGCACACACAATCGTGGCTCAAATACATGTATGGCTGCATTTTCTGGTGGATGGAAATGTATCAAATAAGCACAATAGACAAGTAATGCCTATTTTTATTCATTATCCTTCCCATGGTGTTTGACAAAATACTTGTTTTAACTTAACAGCAGCACATCATTATGTGAGCTAATTGTATCTTCGTTACAGACACAGAAGGGGGCAAACATTTGTTTTCTCCTGTTTGTTTTTGGACACCTAATTAAAGAATATAATATGTATTCGAACAACAAAAAAGTAATTCATTTTTGCCGTCCGTAAACATGCAGTAAATATGGTAATGGTAGTCCTTATGTTGGCTTAGTGTTTAATTCCCAGTCCCTTCACCAACAATGTACATCTTATTGAATTTTACTCTTTAGTGTTACATAGGTATCTAATATATAAACATAGTTGGCAGGTATGAACCTTTTTTAAATGCTATAGTGAGGAAAGCTATTACTGTTGCATATTTGTATTATCCCCTAATTGTTGTTAGTGTTCATCTTTTCATCGTCCTCTTAATTGTTGTCATCTTTTCATTATGATCCTAACTGTTGTCAGTGCTACATCTTTTATTTATCCAGAACTCTTTGTATTACATGTTTGAATCATTCCTCGAATAACATGTCATAGCATTGTATATAATATTCATAGCATTACAAAGTTCATAAACATAGATGTTAGTTGCACAGGTATTGGTCTTTTTCAGAGACAATGCTAATGGTTTTGATCTGAATAGGAATTTTCCTGATTTCTTCAAAGAAAACAAGAGTCCAGTTCAATTAGAGACACATGCAGTAATAGAGTGGATACACAATCAGAGCTTTGTCCTATCAGCCAATTTCCATGGTGGGGCAATGGTAGCAAACTATCCATTTGATAGCTACAATTCAAGTAAGTTATCAAAAGATACAAGGGATATCTACATCTTTTATTTTTAAGGAAACATAATGAGTAAAGCAGAAGCATTCTGTTATCATGAATAGCTAAGCTACATGTCACAGTATGATATATTTCAACTTCTCAAGGGGAATATTTTCTTATATCTATTTAAAATATGTAGATTATGTTTTTATTTATATTTTTTTTTCAAGGCAGCAGATATTGACTTGATTGGATTTTACTCATTTTTATTCCATTATGGCAGAGAATGTGGGAATCATGCAAAATCTGTAAAAATTTATGCACTTGGAGGGAGTTATTTTGTTGTTATGGGGCTTAACACCATTTTTCAGCACATTATAGGCTATACATGGCAGCTAGTAATATGGTGGAGAGTAATATGGTGGAGAAAAAACCCCAGGAAATCACCTGAAAGAACCCCAACCCACAAAAAGCTACTGGCAAGCTTTCTCACATATCCACATTTGCCGAATCCTAGACTCGAACCCATGCAGACAAAGGTGAGATGGCAGTGATCTGTAATGGACAGCACTCTAGACCATTTGGCCACTCAGGGTCTCTTGGAGGGAAGTAATGCATGATAAATTTGTAGATTAGTTTGAACTTGGACATTATAGAAGTATATTCTGCACTGCACAATTTTCACTTAAAGTGCTTGTTGCAACATAAATTTCTATGCTGGTAGAGGTATCATAGAATTTGTCATCGTGTCTGTCTCTCTTCCCATAGTCAGCTCTTTACACTTTTGGATTCTTTGGCTTGACATGAATGGTTATTAAACTAAATTTTAATTGGCATGTTGGGTCCTGAAACAAGTTCTGTCATAGTTTGAACCTTGCATTAAAGAAGTCTTGCAAATAAGAGTTTTTTAAACACTGGCTAGAATACATAGAACACCAAAATGGTTGATTGCTACTGATATTAGAATACACAGAACACCAAAATGGTTGATTGCTACTGATATTAGAATACATAGAACACCAAAATGGTTGATTGCTACTGATATTCATCTTCATATGATGATATTCGGCATGTAATGGGTGATGATAGTGATGATGACAGTGATTTTTCATGTTATGAACTATATCAGATTCTTGAATCAGGGAAAGTGGTAATGTAGATACCAGTTGGAATGTGTTAATGTATATACCAGTTGTAAAGTGTTAATGTATAAACAATGGTAAAAGATTAATTTAGATACCAGTGGAAAAGTGTTAATATAGATACAATCGGGAAAGTGTTAATATAGATACCAGTGGAAAAGTGTTAATGTAAATACCAGTATGAAAGTGTTATTGTATGTACCAGTTGGAAAGTGTTAATGTATATACCATTGGGAAAGTATTAATATAGATGCCATTGGGAAAGTGTTATCCCATTCTATCCTGACTACGCCTCTGGTCGTAGACTCCCATTTCATCCGGAATACACTTTCAGTCATAATTCCACTAGGTGGTTATGTAGCTTCTATAAACACGTATTATACATCACAAATACTTGTGTACTTCTTCACTGACAACAGGAAATGGTTACGACACGCATGCACAGAAAAATTGGGGAAGAAACGTTAAAAACAAAACAGTTGATTTGAAAATCGATCAATAATATGATGATGGACAAAAACTCAGATGTGAATATGGATATTGATAGCGAAGGTAATGACATTGAAGTTGAAGATTTTGATTATTATGAAGATAATATTGACATAATTGATGGTTTAGATGTAAATGAAGTTGATGAAAAAGATGGTGCATAACTGCATCCATTTTTCAACAGCAATTCGGACAATTACACTAACTTTGAAGGATTTTTAAATACAATTATGTCCAGGGTAATGTTTTCTCCTCGGTTGCGTCCAGAATTTAAATTAATTGAAGGGCAAATGTTTAACACCCAGATGAATACTGACCTAGTGATGATGTGGACTTCAAAATTTTGACAAAACTTTTAATGATTCAGTATAAAGATTTCCAGGATTAGTTTGTGGACAAGTTTTTTCCGAGAAATTGCAGGCTGAAGTACATGTTCTAGATTGTGAACTCAACATGTTCCTAGTATTTAGTTGTGCAGTTTTGATAAATTATTATAACATTTGAACTAACATTGCTGTAAACTTCAAATTTGTACCAAAATATTAGAAATAGAATTATCTTTATTTTATTCCCATACTATTTGGAGAATTTCATTCATCTTCACGGAGAAAAGATTCACTGAAGTTCATGGTAATTTTTTTTTTTTTAAAGCCCTATTTCAAAATATAGTTGTGAGCTTGTACTTCAGTAAATTTTAACAAAACATATATCACTGTGCTACCAATTTTGTTACCTTTTAAGAGATACATAGTTTTTAATGCTTTAAAAAATAAATAACAATGTTGCAACATTTTTTGTAAACATGGTAAAGGTCATCACAATTTCTTCTGCTGCTGCTGTGTGATGCTCCATTTTACCACAGTGTATTTAGAATTTCTTCTCAGGATAGAATGGGTTAATATAGATACCATTGTGAAAGTGTTAATATAGATACCAGTGGAAAAATGTTAATGTAAACACCAGTATGAAAGTGTTAATGTATATACCAGTTGGGAAGTGTTAATGTATATACAAGTGGGAAAGTGTTGATGTATATACCAGTGTGAAAGTATTAATCTATATACCAGTGGGAAAGTGTTAATCTATATACCATTAGGAAAGTGTTAATATAGATATCATTGGGAAAGTGTTGTAAATACCAGTAAGAAAGTATTAATGTATATACCAGTGGGAATGTGTTAATGTATATACCAGAGGGAAAATTTTAATGTTTATATCAGTGGGAAAGTGTTAATATAGATACCATTGGGAAAGTTTTAATGTAAATACCAGTATGAAAGTGTTAAATATATTTACCAGTTGGAAAGTGTTAATGTGGATACCACTGGGAAAGTGTTAATACATATCAGTGGGAAAGTGTTAATATAGATACCATTAGGAAAGTGGTAATGTAGATACCAGTGGGAAAGTGTTAATGTATGTACTAGTATGAAAATGTTAATGTATATACCAGTGTGAAAGTGTTAATGTATATACCAGTTGAAAAGTGTTAATGTATATACCAGTGAATGATTTGGACATAAAGATTATGAATATCAGGAGTCTGATGTATATACTGGATGGACATAAAGATTATGAATATCATGAGTCTGATGTACATACTGGATGGACATAAAGATTATGAATATCATGAGTCTGATGTACATACAGGATGGACATAAAGATTATGAATATCATGAGTCTGATGTACATACTGGATGGACATAAAGATTATGAATATCATGAGTCTGATGTACATACTGGATGGACATAAAGATTATGAATATCAGGAGTCTGATGTACATACTGGATGGACATAAAGATTATGAATATCATGAGTCTGATGTACATACTGGATGGACATAAAGATTATGAATATCATGAGTGTGATGTACATACTGGATGGACATAAAGATTATGAATAGCGTGAGTCTGATGTATATACTGGATGGACATAAAGATTATGAATATCAGGAGTCTGATGTACATACAGGATGGACATAAAGATTATGAATATCATGAGTCTGATGTACATACTGGATGGACATAAAAATTATGAATATCATGAGTCTGATGTATATACTGGATGGACATAAAGATTATGAATATCATGAGTCTGATGTACATACTGGATGGACATAAAGATTATGAATATCATGAGTCTGATGTACATACTGGATGGACATAAAGATTATGAATATCATGAGTCTGATGTACATACTGGATGGACATAAAGATTATGAATATCATGAGTCTGATGTACATACTGGATGGACATAAAGATTATGAATATCATGAGTCTGATGTACATACTGGATGGACATAAAGATTATGAATATCATGAGTCTGATGTACATACTGGATGGACATAAAGATTATGAATATCATGAGTCTGATGTACATACTGGATGGACATAAAGATTATGAATATCATGAGTCTGATGTACATACTGGATGGACATAAAGATTATGAATATCATGAGTCTGATGTACATACTGGATGGACATAAAGATTATGAATATCATGAGTCTGATGTACATACTGGATGGACATAAAGATTATGAATATCATGAGTCTGATGTACATACTGGATGGACATAAAGATTATGAATATCATGAGTCTGATGTACATACATAAATAGATGTTCCTCACTCATCCATCAATATTTTGAAATGTAGAAAAGGCAGAATACTATGCCTGATTAAAATGCAGAAAATTTTGAAGTGTAGTGCAATATTCATTTCTATTATGGAATAGCTTAGCCCTGCAGCTTCTTGTGAAGCAAAGCTGTATAGCCCTATAAGGTGTAAATTAAATTCAATGAACAAGAACCATAAATGAAATTAAAATGTAAAGATAATTATTTGATCAGAAAGTCTTTTGTCTTAAATGCACAATGTGGTATTGATGGACTTGAAATCCTAATTATAGCATCATGAAGTAGATAGGAAATCTGGCACAGTAGTCAGTAAAGCACTGATTTAAAAAAGTCAAACTTTTGCAGACCTTATGTTAGTGAAGAATCCTAATTTTGAACAGAAGAATTCACAAGACAATACCTTTGAAATAAAGAAAATTGTATGTAACACATAAAGAACAGCATCCCATCTTGTTCAGACTGGCAAAGCTAGCTATGTCCATGTCCCTTAAGACAGTCAAGTGTGAAAGAGGGGAACCTTGGTACAATACAGTAGTAATACTCAGATATGACTCATTTTAAGTTCAGAAACAGTCAACAGATTCATGCTTATACAACTAGAGTCAGCATCTTTAAAAGAGTTTGATTTTAATAGAACTCTTACAGAGTGGAGCAGGAATAAAGAGATGTTAGTTAAATATTGAACTAGGACTATATTCTCCAATCTAATTTTTGTACTTCCCATTTTTTGTGATGAGAAAGGAAATTGCCCCACCCACCCATCCACCCATAAAATCCTGGTAGCATCTCTGTTCTTGTTAGCACATTAGACAAATAAGCTCTATTTGCACCACTGAAAACATTATAGGCTCAGTTATTATCATTCTGTGCTAAGTAAAGTTAAAATGTTGGATGCATATCTTCATGGTTATTCAAGAAGGGGTGGGAGTGCAAATCTGTAGACTTCATCAAGGTAGCAACCTACTTAAAATTAATTCATATTAGACATATATGCTCACAAAAATGATTACAAATATGATACTTAATTCTGTACAGATAACCAAACAATGGTACAGGAAAAAAATTATCAACTGAATAATGTAATAAGTATTCACCATCCACTCTAATTGTATATAAAAAAATCAATTTCATCAAAACTGAGCCCAAAAAAGCATGCATTCAGTTTTGATCTGAATACTTTTTTGAACACAAAGGATTTCTAAAAGAAGCTTATTTAGCCTTGAAAAATACATACACTGAAAATTATATGTGTGTATATATATATATATATATATATATATATATATATATATATATATATATATATATATATATATATACACACACACACACACACACACACAGATGTTGACCTCATTATTTTTTAGGAACATAAAGGCAATAGGTTTGAAACAGCTTATTGGATTATTTGTAATTGTGACTTCTATTCCCTAATCTCCGCTATGTTTGGGAATAACCATTTAATTACATATCAGAGCATATTTTATTTTAAAAAAAAAATTGTTATAAGATAAATGTGATGCAATACCCATATCTTCTTCTCTTTCTCTCACTCTCCAAAACAGAACAGTTACTGTGGAAAAGGCATGTTAGTATTGGCGATGCAGTTTCCCAATTGCAGATAATCTGCAGTAGCATACAGTGATGCCATCAATATTCATGAAACCAGGATTTACTAGTTAAAAGAGGAAGTCAAAGTTTGATCTTATACTCTGCATATAAATCGTAGATGGAAAATTTACAAAATTTGCAAATTTGACTTACACACTGCATGGACTATTAGGCTGGTAAGTATGGTACCAGTCTATTTATTTTCTTATATTTGCAGCCTCACAGACCTCAGGGGCATCTATTAGTCCAGATGATGATGTTTTTCAACACCTGGCACTCACATACACCAGGTCACATGCCAGCATGTCATTATCACCAGTCACTTGCCCTGGAGATCATTTTGTGAATGGAATTACAAATGGAGCTAGTTGGTATACTATTATTGGTAAGTTTTTATTGATGGTAGTACAGTTGTTAATTACAGTCTTTTAAACAGAGTACACTGTTTATCTCATTCAAAATTACTCTAAACACCAGAAGTTTGTAAACCTTGCATATAATTTGACACAATATGATAGGTAGATTTGCTGTTATGCATAAATGTACCTTTTAAGTTTTTTTTTTTGTTTAGGTCCAATTTTTTAGTGGAGGTATTTCCCAATTTCTTTAGTTTTAAAACTCCACCACAATACACAATAGATTATTATAACCAGTATAGCTCAGGAACCATTCACCATATTTGTTTTAGTTTGATCTTGATGTGCTAGATTTGCCTTTAATACCTTTTGGCTCATCAACTCCATTTCATGTACAGTCACAGCACTTAACAATTAATTTCTTATTCATATGTTCACTTGTGATTTGCTTGGCTTAGGTCAGGGACTCAGTCACCATGCTCTGAGGGTTGTTCCATTTAAACATACATAGTACCAGGGAAGGCAGTTTTTAAAAAATATATCATGGTACTTTGACTTCATAGAGTTGATATCAAAATGAAAGGAAAATTCTAAATTGCATCTATGGGTGAGTTCACCACATTAAAAGTGCTTTCCCTGGGTCTAAAATATGTTTTACTGGAAAAACCCTGATGCAGTTTGTATGAAATTGGTTTTAAATTTTCAAAGCCCACCAATCGGCCCAAAACTTGCAGTTAAGAAGACAAAACCCAACCCATTAAAAGTCACATTTAGGTCTGCAGGACAATATTCAAATCAGATTTCATTAGAATATATTGAATGGTCTTGGATTGTGCTAATTAAAGCAACTTTCCACTTGAAGATATTATGTTGTTGTTTTTCTGGGGATTAACTCCATTTTTCAGGCACATGATAGGCTATACATGGCAGCCAGTAATAATGGTGGAGGAAGAAACTGGGAAATCACTGGAAAGAACCACCAACCCACGAAAAGCTACTGGCAAGCTTTCTCACATCTCCACATTTGCCGAATTTTAAACTTGAACCCATGCAGAGAGAGGTGAGATGGCAGTTTTCTGTAATGGAGAGCGCTTTAGACCACTGGGCCACTCAGGGTTCCTTGAAGTTAATTGTCAAGGGCAGTAACTCAATCCCAAATGGAGATCAAAATAAATCTGCAAAGGGCATATCTAATTTGATATGAACATCATCCTAGGTACTAATTAGTATAACTAAGAAGGCTTTCTGCAGTCTTTGATGTCTAGTGGTCCTATGGTGCCTTTCTGATGTCCAAAATGATCACCATGGCAACCATCTTAAAAATCATGTTATAGCTACTCTTAACTCAAACTTTTTTAACATGGGTTTTTTGCCGATGTTATTAATGTTAGTCTTCAAAAATAGGAAGTTACATTAGCATTTGGTGTTTTTTAGTTGAAGACTTCTTATAATATCATTTTCATCTGAAATTAAGATGCTGCTTATCTGACATCAAATATGGCTATCATGGTAGAATCTTAAAAATCGTATGTCTACTCCTCATACATTGAAAGTCATTTGGATGTGGGAGTTTAATCAGACTTAATTATTCTGTTTTCTTGGTCATAAATTAAATTGATTCAGATAGACCATCAATAAAATCTCCACAGTGGCATTTTGAAAATTCTATTTCTACCAGTGGATGGTTATATCAATGTGGTTGTCAGCAATAGACATCTTTTGATACCTAGTCATAAATGAAAGTAGTGCCAATCATACATTTAATATGGCTACCACAGTATCATGTTTGACAGTTTTGCTATCTCTATTCCACCTGAACTGATGGTTATTTTGATACGGGTTTTTTCAACAATATACTTCTAATGATGTCTACTTTGTCCAAAATTAAAATGGTGCCAATCTGATATTCAATATTTCTACGAAGCAGCTAATTTGAATCTTGTGTAATTGCTCAAGAATATAAAAAAAACGGTTTCAGTGCTGAGCAGTTTAAAGGAAGAAATGGTCTTAACTCGATTTCCTGAATTTTCCTTTTTGCCCACTAGCATTGTTTATTAATGAACTTGTGTTTTTGTTGGTTTGAATAGCTATTTTAACAAATTATTAGTCATACTATGTTAAGAAAATGGGAGCTGAGTGCATTTCCTGAAAGATACATAGGCAGTTGACTGAACTGTAGAGCTTCACATTTTTGTACACCAGCAAGGTGCATTCACATAAACTCATATTTGACATGGAATTTTAATCTAGTAAAATTACTGAAATTTGGTAATTTCTGTGAGGGGACATAGGATATATGTGACTTTATTGTCCTTTTGCACATAAGCTCATATTTGACATGGAATTTTAATCTAGTATAATTACTGAAACTTGGTAATTTCTGTGAGAGGACATAGGATATATGTGACTCTATTGTCCTTGGTTGTTATTTTCATTTTTTCTTTATTTGGTCATTGCTACTGATATTACCAAATTATTTTATTGGTTTATTTAGATTAAGCTAACAAAATCATGCTGCAATTTAAACACCATTGAATTCTGCTTGAACATTGAAAAAAATACACAAATTTGTTGACCTGATTTGGTTTAAAACAGAGATGTATAAATTACACTTGTCACAGTCTGCACCTTTTTTTGAATATACAATTAACAAAGAACCCAGAAGCCATTGATCAATGTTATTTTCATCACTACTCCATCTCCTTGTTTTTATTTCTGGAATAACATTTGGCTCAAAAGTTGATTTAAAATTATAATTTTCTATTTATTTACAGGTGGTATGCAGGACTATAACTACCTGTCTGTTGGATGTATGGAGATAACAATAGAAATGGCTTGCTGCAAGTTTCCTTACCCATCTCAGTTACCTCAGTTCTGGCAGAAGAATAAAGATGCTCTCTTCAATTTTCTGACCAGAGTTCATATTGGTTAGTATGATGGCATCCAAGGAATATTAGTCTTATGTCATTGTTTCTTGGTTTTGTTGCCTAACAATATGTAATGAAGCAAAGGATGTCATTGGTTATTAAGGAAAATAATGTCATCACAAAAGGATGACAACAATATGTCAGTATGATGATAGTGTTGCTGATTCCTGTTGGCATTTGTGTGGTTTGTTGTTTGTTATTGATCAACCTACCTTGGTAGAACCTCAACATAATAATTTGGTGGTTACATGCATGTCTGTGTCTGCCACTATCCTTGGTATGATAAACTTCAACATAACAATAGTTTTGTTAGCTACATTTATGCCGATGTTCATCGCCACCCTAGGGATCATAAACCTCAAGATATCAATATTTTGGATGACTACATTCATGTTGGTGTCTGTCCATGTCCTAGGTATGATAAACCTCAACATCCTAGTATGATAAACCTCAACATAATAACCTCTAATGTGATTATATGCATGTCCGTGTCTGTCCCTTTCCCTTGCAGGTATAATACACCTCAAGATAGCAATAATTTTGGTGGCTACATTCATGTCAGTGTCTAAGAATGTCCTAGGTATGATAAATCTTAACATCCTAGGTATGATAAATCTCAACACAGCAACCTCCTTGGTAGTTACTTGCATTTCTGTCTGTCCATATCCTAGAATTGATAAACCTTAACATATCAATATTTTTGGTGGTTATATGCATGTCTGTGTCAGTCCATATCCTAAGGTATGATAAACCTCAATGATACGGTTATTATATTTGTGAAATGTGGTTAGTTTCTCAAGTACACATGACCATCAAAACATTTTACTTGTTATATGGATACATCTTGATGTGTAAAGCACCTATCTCCCAGAAGCTTGTGGTATTATAATTTCCATGCCTGGTTTCATGTTGCCATGTGGTATTTATTGATGGTAATTTGGTGATTATCGGGTTGCATGTTAGAGAGTAATTAAAAATGGAATCAGTTTTTTTTATATAATACACGGGAAGTGTTGCTCACAGTTGACCCTTGTAACTCTGAGGCTGGGTGAGAGGTCAAGTTAAAAGGGTTAATGTGTACATATGTATTACCAAAATGTATCATCATGGATGTAAAATAAAGTCTTGAACAGAATGTTTGCATATAATGGATTTCAGTCCTCATTCTGACCTTCAGTCCCAAGGTCAGATGTAAAAATAACAGGATGTCACTAAAACAAGTTGTTATTAAGGGCTGTTCCAGACCTGCCAACTCTTACGATTTTGCTGTATGTCTTAAAAAAATTACCTTTAAAATGTGTACTTATGGCATAAAAGAAAATTATCATTGCTGAAAAATCCGGAAAATTTGTTCATCTGTGTTTGACTTGGATCCGGGTTTCATATTAGAATTTGTGAAATTCATCAGGGAACCAGACTAACTTTACAGCAGCACCTCAGACACTTTAAACTGCCACTATTTGTTAATGCGAAGCGCATGCATGATCCAACTGTTGATTATAGAATTTGTTTAAAAATGGTGTCCATCAAGCGATCCATGTTTAAAACGAAAGGGAAAATAAGCCTCTTAGAAAATGTTAATAATCAACACCAAAAAATGAAAAGGAATATTCAGATTTTTGTGAATAAAAGATGAAACAGACACAATTACGATTTTGGACATCACGAGTATGACTCATGGCAGAAGATACGATTTCATCATGTGTAATGGAAAAAGATAAGAATTACATCTCGTTGAGAGACAGCAACAAGCCATTGAGCTGTGTAGGGGTTGAAACTTGAAATTGTGCAACTATAGTAGTGATAAAAAAAAATTTCTACATACTTTACAATCTCTTCAGTTGAACATAATGTTTATTTTTGCTGCTCGTATTGAATACCGAACTTTTAATTATATTTTTGAGCTTGACACTAGCAGTTTATGGTATTTTTTTTACACCATACTGAAAACTGGTCAAACTTATGGACAAAAATCAACTGCCTTACTGAGATGGACTCATCAGGTATGGCAGGTCTGCTGTTCCAGTAAAGTATATTCCCCCCACCCAGAGGATGGCACTTCAAAAAAACTTCTGTAGGAGGTTGTGTTTCAAACTATTTTGATTCTGGCAGTTGAAGGTTGATTAGGAAAATCACGTCTGTTGTGGGTTGTGTTAACAAAATGAGAAATCGCTGGTGGGATTCTCAGAGAAAAAAAACCCACAATGTATATTTAAAATCACATGTTACCCCCTCCTTGCTGTCTAATGTGAATAAAATATAGGGTCAGAAAATGATGCCAGTACACACGAGTTCATCTAATTTGTACGAATTCATGTACTTTTAAAGCAGTAATAAGCTTTCAGCAAATTACATCATGTCATGGATATAAAACGTGCTTTGCACAGTATGCAACTTTTATTAAGACTTTAACTTTAAAAGTGCATTTTGTGCCGTAATTCTGGCTGCCAGTAAGCACTTGATGCAATGTTCAGATTCAGGAAGGTAGGTGTTAAAATAGCTGAATACTTCATTTCGACATGAATGCTGTTAAACTAAATTTGATTGGTTCATTGGGCTCTAGAACAAGTATTTATGTGAGTTTTAACCTTTTACAAATGTGTTTTCAAATAAGGGCCACAGAGGAAACCAAAATGGCTGAATCACAACAGGGTTTGTCATCATATGAAGTTTTCAATGGACAAATACTGTCTGGTGATAGCTATGATTGCAATGAATTTCATGTGTATGTCTGCTGGATGTTGGGAAAAAGTCACTGGAAATACCAGTATGTGATTTTGAGCCTAAAGTCGATGTTGAGTTTAGTATTTGTATTACAAATTGGATTACTCTTATCTACCACACAGCATTTTGAAACAATAACTAATTATGAAATTGATGAAAAAATATTTGATGTCATTCTGATATATTGAGTCTTTACTACAATACTGTGAATGAATGCAAATAAAAATATGCAGTAGATTATATGATCTATAAGAATTCAGGAGATTACCTCCAGCAGCTGTCATTTAACCCATTAACCCCTGGAGGTTTTTGTCATTTTCGCCTGAAATGCGAGTAGGAAATCCATTTTGGGAGATATTTCTGAATACATCCTAAAAGATCGACTTCCAAGATATTTTTGGTTAACTTAATGCGTATTTGTGTTGAAAACATCAATTTTCATTGGCTTTTTCGCTAGAGCATGATCAAAAGGGTAAAAACTGGACTTTTTTATTTTGCTTAACAGACCCATCATTTTCTTGTTGAGACCACTCTTGATTCTAAATGCCCGTCTTATTCTACTTTTTGCAAAGGTTTACCTGTCTGTGTGCAATTAAAACTGGTTTGTCTTAGATCTGAGGCCAAAAAGTCTAAAATCTGGACACAAAACCGGATCACGACCTTGGGTGAATTTCAGCTGAAAAAAAAAACTGGTTCAAAAAGAAACATTTTTCTCTCTGTATTTTGTAGTGCAACTAGAACATCCATATTATTTGGCATCATCGTAAAGCTGCATCTGTCTACCTTTCTATAATACCACCCACTTTATTGTGACACACATGACCTTAACGCTAGATCTTGGAAGTAGGCTACCACCTCCTGCCCCGTAAACGCAGTGCTAGGGATTAATGAGTTAAATCGCTTCTGTCCCCAACCCAACATTAAAATCGCTTCTACCACCCACTAACCCATAACCAGAAATTGTGTATAAAAAATATGCTTCTTTAGGGAGCAGTGGACTCAAATTTGTGTAGCATTTCTGGTATCTCATCTAATATGGCAGCTACATAAAAAATATTTAAATGATAATGGATGGTGCTAAGTATGATGTTTTATTTTTGGAGATATTAGTCTAACTTCAGTTATTTGCTTAGCTTTGTGACTTAGAGTAGTTGTTCCCAGCCCCCAGGTAACAACCCAAATCATCGTCACCAGGACGATTGTGGTTTGTGATGGAGTGGTCACCAGGCAAGATATAAAGCTTATGAATTTGAAAATGAATATGAAAAGTGGTATTAGTAAAGGCTTCAAACATGCTTTTTATATGAGGGTGGCAAAACTTACAAAAATGCAGAGAAAAGGGTCATGAGGCTCAGCAAAAGGAATCACTGACTTTTTGGACATTTCATATCAATCCACCATTAATCATGGCCATTGCTACTGAAGACATAAGCGTCAGGTAGCATAAAACAGTTTATTTTTGTTTTTTGTTTTATAAAAACCTAAATCCAAACTGACAAATCTAAAATGAAAATAAAAAAAAAAACCATGTGGCAGTTGTAGAATGAAATTACTAGCAAGATTTTGAAGTTACTAACAAATGACATTCCTTTAGCATAGACTATCAATAATGTCAGTCCAACAACATATATTTTATAATAAAAACTCTGATCTCAGATACACACTTAATATGGCTGGTACCAGGCTTTTAAGATTGATGGGCACTTTCTGTAGTGATTCATGGTTTGAATTAATGGAAAATTAAAGCCATTCAGTTCATAGATGCATTTGAATGGGAACTGAATAGGTTTCATCAATCTTACTCAGCACAAAACTGATGAAGCTGATGTATTTCTGTTACAATTTTCAGTACATTGCCCTGTAGGAAACCTTAAGTGGACCAGATCAATTTCAACATAAAAATATTGGCAAATCTTCTTGGTCAACATAAATATATTTCTGTTGTGTTTTTGTATACATTTGTATGCATCCTAATTTTAAGGTACTTTTAAAACTTTTCATGACAAATCTAGAACAGATAACACTTTAGAAACTTTAAACATCAGACTATTTCCAGGCATAAAGATAAAAAAAAATTGCATTAATAATTTAATTTGCAGGTGCAAAAGGTTTTGTTACAGATGAAAATAACAATCCATTACCAAGCGCCAGGGTTTGTGTTGTAGGCAGGGAGCCTGTCCATTTCAGGACATCAAAATATGGGGAATATTGGAGGCTGCTGCTTCCTGGAAGTTATACCTTACAGGTAACTATGACTTGCGTACATTTTTATGATTTCAGGATGCAAGCCCATCAGATTAATAACAAAAATATATTAATTTACAATATCAGTTACATTTTTAGCTTCTCTTGATTTGCAAGGTAGCATACTAATATTCCAAATGTAATGTGATTGGGGAATATATTTATAAGAGGAAGCAAAGTTTTAAGTCAATTCATTTTCTCAGAGAATACTTGATCAATCTCATTACTTAAAATCCCTCCCAACCATGTGAGTATCCTTGTTAGTATATTGTTCAGCTAGAAACTAGTGACACCGGGCTTGGAAATGGGCAAGAGTTACTAACCTTTGCCTATATGAAACATAAAAAGATGTTTTTCATCTTTAAGTAAAGATGGATTTGTGAGGTAACAGGCTAATATTTCTAATTTGATGTGAATGGGTAAGTATTCTCGGAGAAACATTCTTTACTTAAAACATTTCTTCCTCCATCAAGTACATTACCTAATCACATTAATTTTTAGAAAATGATTAATGCTACCTTCAAATCCAGCTCTCCATAAATATGAAAAACAGCTTTCTGTCATTGTATCAGGAAGACAAAGAGAAGTATTTTTTGCATATTACCTCTCTTGTTCTCACAAGCTGTCCACTAGAATCCTGAATTTAACCAATTTAAATTATGCTTGCACCTGTGAACAGAACATCCAAGAAATCCATTGCATTTTATATTTGACATCCATCATTTTTTAACAGTGGTATAAAAATTCAAATGCTTCAATATCTGGATTGTACAAGGTTTGTTTCTTTTTCTCAGTGAATTTATTCATAATTATGACAATTATATACCAGTAGTTATTATCCATTTGATTTCATTTGGTAAAATTAAAGTTTTCACTGGTGGATTGTATTGCATGCTTTAATTTCATTTTATTTTGCACTTAAAGTCATGAAGGACAACCATCTATGAGATATGCTTGGCCTGCACAGTATGTTCCTCACTCCCATGGGGCATGTCTTCATTATGAGCAGAATACCTTTGGTCCAACATCCTGAAAGAAACAAAAGCAATTGAAGGGCAACTAGAAAAATTGGGCATGCTATAAATCTTGTGAACATGAAGTATTAAGCATTCATCCAAATATAGTATAATTGACCAGTTATTGAGGATGTTGAGACTCTCTCCACCTCTTAACAAACAGAGATAACTGAAAAAGCTCCTACAGTAATAATCCAGTTAGAGCTATGCCAAGCATTCCACTCAAGTGATATTGGAATTGCGTAAGATACACTTACTACAGCAAGCTGCAAAATGTAATTGTGTGACTTGAACAGAACTAAGACCAAATTTGACATCCCACTAGTAAGTCAATATTCCTGGAATTATGAATGTTGAATACTGAGCATGGAGGATTACATTATGACATTCAGGGCTGGAAGAACCCAAAAGTTGTAAATGCTCAAGTCTGGAGCCCATTTAATAAATGGAAAGGAAACAAGGTTTCTCCTACTGAAAGCATTCTAACAGCCAGTGTTTGCTTTCCATTCCAGTTGCTCAAGGAGTCTTATAGTTGGTGCCAGGTTCCTTCATTTTCAAAATGTATGAATCACTATTCCCAAGAACAAATGGATGATCCAAGTTGTTTTGAAGAACTTTGAATTTCATTAATCCAAAATCCTCAACTTTACACATGCTTTTCCACGACATGCACGCCGTCCAGTCTGGAGAAGTAGGAAATTCACAGGAGATCTGGTGGCAGCTTGACAAGCAGGCACTGGAGATAGTTCAATAGCTGAACTCTTCAAGATTTTACTCAGGCTGCTTTTAATACCCATGGCCAATATGAAGCTCAAATCAATTATTGACCTAAGCCAGCTCAACAAGTACTTATCTGTGCTAAGGTTAAATATGGAGACCGTATGATCTGTCAGCATTTCTGTGAAAAGGGATGAATTTGTTGTCAGTTTTAGACTTAACAATCCTTGTCTTCACATGCCAATAGACACATCCTTAAGCATATTATTCAGTTTCATTTCCAAAGAAATACTGATTATTTTTCACTCTACAGTTCAGCCTCAATATTCAGTCCATGAGAATTTAAGGTTATCAACTGTGTACTCTCCCTCTTCTTGTTGGCTGCAGCAGTGGTGGCATAACTTGATCAAACCCTCATAAAGTTCATGGTAAGCTTAGGTTGGGTGAAGAATAGAAATGATTTTTCCTTTTTTGTTATTGTTTCTGATTGATTGTTATTGTTAGGACTGGACGGCCTGGTGTCAGGATAATGTGACTGGGTGGAACATCATTCTTCATGTCTGCAGCATGATGCCCCAGTACTGGACATCACTATAAACTGCCACACCGCAGATATTGTAGCGATATGACTGAAAATTTGTTAAAGCAACATTAAGAGTCCAAATCACACACACACACTCCTCTATTGATCAGTCCAGGGAGGAGGTGATACATGGCACAGTCCATGCTCACAACCTGCCTAAACTGCACAGAAAAGTGATGTTGGTACAAGGCAGTGCCTCTTTCAGTATAGCTGTTGAAGAAGAATATAACCACTCAGGCCCAGACTTCATTTCCAAGATGGGAAATAGTCTGGTCATATTCCTAGCTCAAGTATGCCCTATGACAATCTTGGCTAATGAAATCAGAGCTGTCTCTGCCAGCCTCATGTTCAGTTGGAATGTGGATATCTGAGACAAAATGAATATAATTGAATGGCATGCAGAGTGAACCTTCTCAAACTTTCGTCTGCATAGTCAAGCTTTGCAGCAAAATGAATAAAATTGCCAGACCATTTTTGACATCAGCATGGCTTTAACATGGGCCTAGAAAGCACTTGATTTGCCTGGTGATTTTAATTGATAAAAAAAGTAACTTTCTTCCTTTTCTTTCACCCTGTTATTTTCATTACACCATGTATGATTGATGGTTGTACTAGACTGATATTAAGAGTGCAGATAACCCTTGTACAAGGGAAAATTTCTGTTCCCTTAAAGGTGACCATGGTAGAGATGGGATGCTCAGCATTGCCTCCACCTATTACCAAATTACACAGCTGTTAAATTACACAAATTACACAGCTGTTAAATTGTACCTCCTTTCTCCATACATGATGCATCCTTGTCAAGGTATTGCTGAAGCTAAAACTGGTAAATAATGATTACCACCTAATGGTAGTGAGGATAGGTTGTTAATAAAATTCTTCCTTTTTTCTGTCTTAACACTGTCGCTGGATTCAGGTGGTAGTGGAGCATCTTTGTGATGTTTATGTGATTGGGTAAGTATTCTAAGAGAAACCTAATTTACTGAACAATTTGCTTTTTCTTGTGATGTAAATACTTTTATCCAGCATGTTAAATTTTTTTCTGTTTATTTAATTGTTTATTTGTTTGTTTGTACAGGCTGAGGCAAATGGTTATTTGACAACAACTGTATCGATTGTGGTTCATGATGGAGTAATCACCAGGCAAGATATAAAGCTTATGAAAAGTGGTTTTAGTAAGGGCTTTTTTAATCATGCTGTTCATCTCCCCTTGTTACTTTTGAGCTTAATTATGATTTTCCTGTAATGATGGAGAAATTTAAATGCCTTGCAAGAACTGGTGCATTTAAAAAAATTATCTTTTCACCATTTGTCAAAATAAAATAAAACTTTCAGCATATTTAATAAAGTGTTAGAACGGATTATTTAGAATTAATGATAGTTTTTGCAGTTGGTACTGCATTTAAACATTTAACTTGAAAACAGAATTACTGTGTTGACATTGATCTGTAAATGTAAAATGCTCTGGCTTTCCCAAGCTGTTCACTCAAGACTGCAGGTAGAAAAATAGTAGACTATAATGTGCTGGTGTTTGATGGAATGCCAAATATTAGACATCAGACCCACTTAGATCTCTTGTTGCATTTAGCTGACACTATTGCATGAACAGTTATGAAAATTAATGACAATTTATCATAGAGGTTACTGCTCATTGCATGCAAAAGTAGGTTACAGTTACTTTCTTTTCTTATTCTTTTGACCTTTACTTTGCTCTAATTTTTGAATAAATATTGGTAGGGTAGCTTAGAGGAACATAGTGTTGTATAAAAATCTTTCTGTTCTTTCTTTGTCTTTAGTCATGAAATTAAATAACCTCTATTGGAAAAGTCTAAGACTTGTCTTGCAGTTCTTTATGAACACTTCAGAGAGTTGAAGTGTCATGTCAAATTTGACCAGTCATGAGATTCCTTGTTATATAATCATTCATATAACAAACAGAAACTAATGAATATGTGGTTTCTTTGTTACCTTTGGAAAAAGTAAAATTTTCAGACAAGAATTTTCAAGTTGCTGTAAACAGAATTTTTTACATTGCCAGCAATATAATGGCAAAGAAGGTTTAGTCACACATTAATGTAAAGCATTCACCATTTTGTAACCAGATTCAATGTGGTAGGTTTTCAGACACTTGTAGTTTTACATTGTGTGTAAAAATTTATTACATTTCTTGCTGTAATCATGATTAGATAGTTTTTAAATGTTTTTGTTGTATGATATAAAATATGTGCAAGGTGATTATAAGAGATGTTGACATTTTCCTTTTTATTAACAGATTCAGAGTGGCAGGTTTTCACATAGTTTTATATAGTTTTACAAAAAGTGCATAAAATGAAATTATGTGAATCTTAATCAGAATTATAGTTCTGAAACTTATGATATTGTATAATATAAAAAAACGTGCTCAGTTAAAAAACTGAGTTGCATTTTATTTTTTGTAAAATTCGAAATTTTTATTACAAATAAACGAATGGAAATTTTCAAAATTTCAAATGAAGGTCGTAAACTTTTGAAATTATTCATATATATTGATGTCAAATATGTGTGCAGATTTATCTCTTTTGTGGTAATTTATTTAAAATTTTTAATTTTTGCCAGAAATCCAATTTCTTATTTTTGTGTTTTTGAAACATTGAAGCATTCAGGGAAAGTATGATTTACAGTTAGCTTGAAGTTCTTTCAGGTTGACTTAAGTTTGCATTCATCATTTTCTAACAGACCGCCATTTTCTAACATGCCTATCAGCAGTGTGATTTTATCTTGATGTAATGTCTAGTTTCAAAATATTACCATTTTCTTAAGTTGGGGCTTGGAGGAACTCCTTTCATGCATATGACATAATGTCCAACCAATTTCTTTTACTAGTTTCAGTTGCCAAAAATGGCCTCAAACTTAATGGGACTAGAAGTGGCAATGTATAGTTTGATTGGTCTTTCAGGTCAATTTTATACAAATGAGGTTGTTTGAATGTAGGCAGTGAGTAAACCTAATAGTTGTTATTTCTTTTTCATATTTGTTACACTTATGGTAGTAGAAAGTACTCCTAAGGAAAATCATAGTGAATCTGTACTTCCTCAAATAATGTTTTAAATATTAATATAAATTCTCTTGTAACATGTATTTACTTACTGCCCATTAAGCCTTCTTGGTTTGCAGGGCAGCAAGAAAAAATTCTTCCACTTCCAATTTTCTTTGGCCATTTATTTCTAATTGTGTCCCAGCTGTGACGAAGGGTCATCTTTTCAATTTAAACAGTACAATGTCATATTGTCTTATTCCTTCCCTGCTTCTGTCATCCCTCAGGTCCCCAGTGCAGTTCTGTTCTTAAAGTGCTTCTGCCTCCTGTCTCATTACATATCTGATCCATCTCCAGTGTCTTCTTATGATGATAGTGGCCTTGTTTTCATGGTGGCATTGGACAAGCAGGTCATGGTTGAAAATTATTCTTGGCCAAAAGATATATAGTCACCTGTGAAAGCTAGTGGTATGGAAAAGATGAAAGATGGGCAAGATCGCACTCTGTCATATACTAGCACTTCAAGCCATCCAATAGTGCTGATAAGACAGCTTTAAAACAACTTAAGGTTGGTGTGGATACCACATTGAGTTGAACACATTTCTGATCTTGCCTAATCGGATGAAGACTTCAGTCATGTTGAGATCCATGATGTTGGTCTTCTGGCTTTCTTTCAGTGGGTGCTGGAAAGCAATGTGAGATCATCTTTAAAGTCCAGGTCATCAGATGTGGAAGACTGTCCATCTGATGCATCTTCTACAGTTCTTTGCATGACCCAGTAAATTGCTAGGCTGAAGCGTAGTGTCTGTCCCTAGTCTTGACTTCAAAGCACAGGTCACAGAGTCCCACACTGCATATGAAGTTGATGTAAAAATTTCTTTATCAGGGAATTCCATAAGCTCTCAGATTATGCCACATTCTTTCTGTGACATACAAAAAACAATTCAGGGAATATTTTTGATATAGGTTATTTGGATCAGGATGTTTACAGTAGTAAAGAGTCAACAATAGCAGTGCATCTGTACTTGAGGTCTTCCATTGGATGTCAAGTAAAATTATTACCCCTCAATGTCCTTTAACCTTTCATTATCCTAAGTACTTTGATAATGAAAATTTCAAATGACACATCTGGATAATAAACCTATACATTTGTTTTATGTTTTAAGTCATATGATTATTGTTTTGATGTGCCATTTTTGACTAATATTACCTCAATACAGTTACTTGTATGATAGGTATGATTAATATGCATTTTAAAGAGATTCAACAGATTACTATATAAATTTGGTTTATTTAATAATGGAAGCATAGCTGTAAGAGAAAAGGCTAGCATCTGTCCAGTGGCAGGAGACTAATTGTCAGAACTTAACTAGCATCAGAAAAAGCATGAGCAGATAAATATATGCTTTGGACTTGTTTCCTTCTGTACATATATTTGTGCTTTTTTTGTTACTAAAATCCTGGTTGGCTTCCAAGAGCTTTTTTTTCTTTACTCTTATTTTCATGTAAGCACTTGCTGTCCAGAATTTTTAGTAATTCAGGGATATTGATGTTTACTTGGGTCACAACTTGAGTACTGTATATATTCATTTGTAAGTTGCACTCAACTTCAGTCTGCACAAACCCATCACATAATCCATCTGGCCAGTAGATCAGGGTCTATGCAGTCTTTAAAACAAACACCACAGATCTGACCAAATGTTGCATTTTATGACAGCTAACCAAGTTCTTTTTTATTTATTTTTGCAGATAGATTTGTATACAGATATGTATCACATTTAGACTTTGGACAGTCTTTATATATAATATGCATTCATGTTTTTGTTGAGAAAAATGTCTCTTTTGCAGTATATAAAATATTTCTTTGCAGAATAGCTATATTTTTAGACCAAGATTTTGGTAGACATGATATTTTACAGATATTAGTTTTGGTCCAACAACTTGGGTGCCAGACTTGTTGGCATTGTTTTAGGTTTGGTTCAGTAGCAGGGTGCAAGACTTGGTGGTATTGTTTTAGTTTTGGTCCAGTAACTTGGGTGCAAGACTTTGTGGTATTGTTTTAGTTTTGAGCCAATAACTTGGGTGCCAGACTTGGTGGTATTGTTTTAGTTTTGGTCCAGTAACTTGGTAACTTGGTTACAAGACTTGGTGGTATTGTTTTAGTTTTGGTCCAATAACATGGGTGCCAGACTTGGTAGTATTGTTTTAGTTTTGGTCCAGTAACTTGGGTGCTAGACTTGGTGGTATTGTTTTAGTTTTGGTCCAGTAACTTGGGTGCAAGACTTGTTGGCATTGTTTTAGGTTTGGTTCAGTAACAGGGTGCAAGACTTGGTGGTATTGTTTTAGTGTTGGTCCAATAACATGGGTGCCAGACTTGGTGGTATTGCTTTAGTTTTGGTCCAGTAACTTGGGTGCCAGACTTGGTGGTATTGTTTTAGTTTTGGTCCAAAACTTGGGTGCCAGACTTGCTTGTATTGTTTTAGTTTTGGTCCAGTAACTTGTGTGCAAGACTTGGTGGTATTGTTTTAGTTTTGGTCCAGTAACTTGGGGTGCAAGACTTGTTGGTATTGTTTTAGTTTTTGTCCAAAAACTTGGGTGCCAGACTTGTTGGTATTGTTTTTGTTTTGGTTCAGTAACTTGGGTGCCAGACTTGTTGGCATTATTTTAGTTTTGGTCCAGTAACTTGGATATAAAACTTAATGGTATTGTTTTAGTTTTGTTCCAATAAATTGATGCCAGACTTGTTGGTATTGTTTTAGTTTTGGTCCAATAACTTGGGTGCCAGACTTGTTGGTATTGTTTTAGTTTTGGTCCAATAACTTGGGTGCCAGATTTGTTGGTATTGTTTTAGTTTTGGTCCAATAACATGGGTGCCAGACAAGTTGGTATTGTTTTAGTTTTGGTCCAATAACATGGATGCCAGACTTGTTGGTATTGTTTTAGTGGGATATATTAAGTATATAAAGTATGTCTTTTTAAGAATCTTGCTTTAAGCCATGTTATTTGGTATAGATCCATTTGGATTTGTCACATGTATTTATTTAGAATTTTGTATGTAATTTTGCACCTGTCTTTTCAGCATTATGTTTGCCCAGCTGTTACAGGCTAGATTCTCAGTACACTTATGCTGAGGCCAGACTATTTAAATTTGTTTGGTATGCTTATAAGCATGTGTACAAGACATATATTTATTTATAATTTACTTGATTTTTACCATTTATATCTTTTTGCATTTTTGCTTACTAGACTCTTGGGCCAAGAAAAGCCTGTAATATAAGCCATCATTCAATGTGCATTATTGTTGTCTCATGTTGTGATGGTCTTTAGCTTTTTAAAAAAACATGTACAGTTTCTTCTATAAAAATCTCACTCTTAAATTTTTACAAGTGTTGCTAATCCACCATTAGATATAGATGTCTGTACTGAAATAATCTCTACATGATTTCTTCTCAAACACTACTCAACAGAAGTTGATCAAGTTTTTATTAAAATGCATCTTGTCATAAAGGTCTATTATAGTGGACAAATGATGCCAATCCACCATCATATATGGCAGCGGGAAAACATTTAGGTGAATTTTCATAAGTCATCAGCAGAATTTGTGAAAATGATAAGAAAGCATCCTAGTAAATTGGGTTTTTTTTTTTTCAAATTTGTACCAATATATATACCATTGAATACAGCAAAATGTTACAGAAAATATCGGTATCAATGTGCCATTCAGTACAACAAAAGTACCACTATCAATATACCATCAAATACAGCAAACATTACAGAACACATCCTAGTATAATGGTCTTTCAGGTTTCACCAATGACAATGTGCCATCAAATACAGCAAATGTTACAGAAAGTACTAAATATCAATGTGCTGTCAAATAAGCAAATGTTATCTAAAGTACTAAATATCAATGTGCTGTCAAATAAGCAAATGTTACAGAAAGTACTAAATATCAATGTGCTGTCAAATAAGCAAATGTTACAGAAAGTACTAAATATCAATGTGCTGTCAAATAAGCAAATGTTACAGAAAGTACTAAATATCAATGTGCTGTCAAATAAGCAAATGTTACAGAAAGTACTAAATATCAATGTGCTGTCAAATAAGCAAATGTTACAGAAAGTACTAAATATCAATGTGCTGTCAAATAAGCAAATGTTATCTAAAGTACTAAATATCAATGTGCTGTCAAATAAGCAAATGTTACAGAAAGTACTAAATATCAATGTGCTGTCAAATAAGCAAATATTACAGAAAGTACTAAACATCAATGTGCTGTCAAATAAGCAAATGTTACAGAAAGCATTATAGTATAAAATCCTTTCAAACTTGTACCAATATCAATGTGCCATCAAATACACAAATGTTGTAGAAAACATTGTAGTAATAACCTTGCCATCAAATAAACAAGTGTCACTAAAAACTTATAAAGTACTCAATATAATTCAATAAGAATATTGAGAACATTCTGCTTTGACAGTGTATACAATTATAGAAATGTTGACAGTCTTGAAATATAGCAATCTTCACCAATAATAGAAAAACTGGGCTATATTTCTTTTGATGTGAACAGTTAACAGAATTTTACCAAATTTTGACTTAGCCCTATTAAATGTTTTTTTACAGATGATGTATAGATGAAATTAAACATGGACACCAATACTAAAGCTAGGAAATTGTTCAAATGACTTCTGCTAAAATCTAATTCAACAAAATAAGGCCAAATTTAACAGAAAACATCTCTGTATAAAGTCAGTATCCATTATGGGCTTTGTTAAATTTAATTAAAAAAAAAACAAACAACCCCTCACCTTTGTAAATGATTTATCCCAAAAATTGATTTCTTCAAATTTGATAAAAGGTACCCAGCACAGTAAAATATAAATGCATTTAAATTTCATACACTGATAGAGATATGCAATTTAATGGGGCTGAAAATAGGGGATAAGATTCAAGCAACATTTTTTATAATGAATCAATAAAATTTGAAGATATAATTAATTTGAGAGATAATACATAATAGGAAAGATTGTTCCCCAACATATCTTGCATTTGACATTTGAACAGATATCAGTCATGTGAGCAATCTCACACCCACTTCAGTCTCTTGTTGACAGATTCTTCAATCACTTTTTAAGATTTATTACTGAAATTTTGTTTTGGGAACTATATTTACTCTTTATTGCTTCATTTGCAAAAGATAACAGACACATGCACATTGCTGATTTATGGACGAATGTTAGCATTATTTGCAGTATTTTAGATACATCTCAGTGCGAAACTGGTTCCAAGATATCATAATTTGTATATTTATATCATTTATTTACTTTATTATCACTTTTGTAGTCTCAGACAGTTACAGGATCAATTGCATCATGCATCCATAATGATGTTTTTTATTTGATCAATTTCATTGTGCTTCTTTCACATACAATTGTACACTTATTCATATTTATTGAATACTTAGTCATGAGAAACCTGGTCTTGTAATCTGCATTGTTTTCATAATTATGTTAACTATCAACAATTGTTAACTTTCCTTTTTACATGGATAAAAAAACAGGAATTGTGTGTTTGCATAATGTAGATTTGTTTTAGAGTTGAACTCTCTTGTCTCATTTATATAAATAGTTAATCATTTTGTTTTGTTTGTTTGTTTCATTGCCCTTTTATAAGACTTGAAGTACTGATGGAAACACTTTCTTATCAAGTCCTTTCTGCATTGATACATGCATAGACACAGCTATATCCACAAAGCAAACATGAAGTTATTTAACTAACAAACATGTATCCGTCCATCCATACAGAGACAATGTTTCATACCTCTCAACCAAACTACCTGCAACATATTACTTTAAACAGAAGTTTTTTGTGCATACTTTCATGACAAAATAACTGTATTAGTTGTCTAATTTATTAGCTCTACTGATCATAGACCAGGAGAGACTTGTAGGAGGGCCTGCAGTCCACTGTCCAATCTCCATTTGTTTTTAGCACAAAATTATTATCATTGCACCTTCTAAACAATTGCCATGAACCTCTACTCACACATTCATCACATGGTCTGATTGATCCAAATGGAAAATGGTCCTCTCAGATATAAGTATAGCACAGCAGTCATCTTGGATATCATGTTATTGCTACTGTTCTTGAATAAATGGTCATTCAACTATGGGGTTGTTGCTCCTCCTAAGGCAACAACCATGATTATCATTATCACTAATATAAAATAATGAAATGTCATATCAACATAGGGAATTTACTAGAAGACCTCTTTTGATATTGAGATCATCAAAAATGAAAATGGTTCTGTTTGAAAAATCCATTGTAGCACAGTGGCCATCTTAAAAGTCCTGATATCACTAATTCTATTGAATGGATGGTCATATCAACATGGCTTCACAAGGTGACTTGTATGATGCCTAATTAGTTCTAAATGAAAATACTGACAACCAGTATGGCTACCATGGCAGCCATCTTGAAAACCTTGTTATTGTTTCTCTTCCAGATTCGAAAGCCATGAGGTTTTATTCTGAAGATTTCGTATGATGTTTAGTTCACCCTAAATTAAAATAATTCTGTTTGGGTAGCCAATATGGTTTATATCATATCTATTTTTATTTTTATTGCTGTTATTGATTGTCATGTTAACATTAGGTTTTCACTGAAAGACTTTATGTGATGTCTACAGTACACACATTGTGTTTTATGGATTTCCCACTAAATCTGGTGGATGTGGAAAAAAAGACTGGGATTAAGTGTCCACTGAGTATTGAAAGTCCACTCAGCCTTGTGGATTTATACTAGTGGGAATCCACTCAGTCTAGTGGTAGTCCATCACCGATTTTATTGCAAACCATAGTGGGTTTTATAGAACCCTTCACTGGTTCTATATTATTCACTCTGTAAGTTGACATACTGAACAAAGAGATGGGACACACTCAAACACCATAAAGCAGACTTTTGTAGGAGTCCGTTTCATACCTTTACCTGTACAAGCCATGCAGTGATGACATTTCTTGTTTTATAATTCTTTCTAAATTTTTTTCTTCAAAAATAAGATGGCATTGTATACATGAGCTATGCTGTGAAAGGGATTTCAGTATTTTTATCCATAAACTTTGAAATAACTTTGTTTATGAGAGAGAGTATGACAATTTTTTTTTAAACTGCACTGAATTGTGTACACGGTATTGAGTGTTGTACGTTATCAGTAGCCACTCATGTCATGAACAAAGTAATTTCAATTTTAAAGTTTCTTCTTGCCCTGACTTTTTTAAAACAAATATACATGCATCACCAGGCACAGGCAATGAAGTAAAGATTTGTACTTTGAAGTTGTTACGCCTGCTACTGCACTTCCTGCCTTGCATCAAGAACATAGTCATTCAGTACAGTTCCTACAGGTACATGTTCAATGCTGTGTTTTGATGTTCCAAAATGTAAATTTCAGTACAGTTCCTACAGGTACATGTTCAATGCTGTGTTTTGATGTTCCAAAATGTAAATTTCAGTACAGTTCCTACAGGTACATGTTCAATGCTGTGTTTTGATGTTCCAAAATGTAAATTTCAGTACAGTTCCTACAGGTACATGTTCAATGCTGTGTTTTGATGTTCCAAAATGTAAATTTCAGTACAGTTCCTACAGGTACATGTTCAATGCTGTGTTTTGATGTTCCAAAATGTAAATTTCAGTACAGTTCCTACAGGTACATGTTCAATGTTGTGTTTTGATGTTCCAAAATGTAAATTTCAGTACAGTTCCTACAGGTACATGTTCAATGCTGTGTTTTGATGTTCCAAAATGTAAATTTCAGTACAGTTCCTACAGGTACATGTTCAATGCTGTGTTTTGATGTTCCAAAATGTAAATTTCAGTACAGTTCCTACAGGTACATGTTCAATGCTGTGTTTTGATGTTCCAAAATGTAAATTTCAGTACAGTTCCTACAGGTACATGTTCAATGCTGTGTTTTGATGTTCCAAAATGTAAATTTCAGTACAGTTCCTACAGGTACATGTTCAATGCTGTGTTTTGATGTTCCAAAATGTAAATTTCAGTACAGTTCCTACAGGTACATGTTCAATGCTGTGTTTTGATGTTCCAAAATGTAAATTTCAGTACAGTTCCTACAGGTACATGTTCAATGCTGTGTTTTGATGTTCCAAAATGTAAATTTCAGTACAGTTCCTACAGGTACATGTTCAATGCTGTGTTTTGATGTTCCAAAATGTAAATTTCAGTACAGTTCCTACAGGTACATGTTCAATGCTGTGTTTTGATGTTCCAAAATGTAAATTTCAGTACAGTTCCTACAGGTACATGTTCAATGCTGTGTTTTGATGTTCCAAAATGTAAATTTCAGTACAGTTCCTACAGGTACATGTTCAATGCTGTGTTTTGATGTTCCAAAATGTAAATTTCAGTACAGTTCCTACAGGTACATGTTCAATGCTGTGTTTTGATGTTCCAAAATGTAAATTTCAGTACAGTTCCTACAGGTACATGTTCAATGCTGTGTTTTGATGTTTCAAAATGTAAATTTCAGTACAGTTCCTACAGGTACATGTTCAATGCTGTGTTTTGATGTTCCAAAATGTAAATTTCAGTACAGTTCCTACAGGTACATGTTCAATGCTGTGTTTTGATGTTCCAAAATGTAAATTTCAGTACAGTTCCTACAGGTACATGTTCAATGCTGTGTTTTGATGTTCCAAAATGTAAATTTCAGTACAGTTCCTACAGGTACATGTTCAATGTTGTGTTTTGATGTTCCAAAATGTAAATTTCAGTACAGTTCCTACAGGTACATGTTCAATGCTGTGTTTTGATGTTCCAAAATGTAAATTTCAGTACAGTTCCTACAGGTACATGTTCAATGTTGTGTTTTGATGTTCCAAAATGTAAATTTCAGTACAGTTCCTACAGGTACATGTTCAATGCTGTGTTTTGATGTTCCAAAATGTAAATTTCAGTACAGTTCCTACAGGTACATGTTCAATGCTGTGTTTTGATGTTCCAAAATGTAAATTTCAGTACAGTTCCTACAGGTACATGTTCAATGTTGTGTTTTGATGTTCCAAAATGTAAATTTCAGTACAGTTCCTACAGGTACATGTTCAATGCTGTGTTTTGATGTTCCAAAATGTAAATTTCAGTACAGTTCCTACAGGTACATGTTCAATGCTGTGTTTTGATGTTCCAAAATGTAAATTTCAGTACAGTTCCTACAGGTACATGTTCAATGCTGTGTTTTGATGTTCCAAAATGTAAATTTCAGTACAGTTCCTACAGGTACATGTTCAATGCTGTGTTTTGATGTTTCAAAATGTAAATTTCAGTACAGTTCCTACAGGTACATGTTCAATGCTGTGTTTTGATGTTTCAAAATGTAAATTTCAGTACAGTTCCTACAGGTACATGTTCAATGCTGTGTTTTGATGTTTCAAAATGTAAATTTCAGTACAGTTCCTACAGGTACATGTTCAATGCTGTGTTTTGATGTTTCAAAATGTAAATTTCAGTACAGTTCCTACAGGTACATGTTCAATGCTGTGTTTTGATGTTTCAAAATGTAAATTTCAGTACAGTTCCTACAGGTACATGTTCAATGCTGTGTTTTGATGTTTCAAAATGTAAATTTCAGTACAGTTCCTACAGGTACATGTTCAATGCTGTGTTTTGATGTTTCAAAATGTAAATTTCAGTACAGTTCCTACAGGTACATGTTCAATGCTGTGTTTTGATGTTTCAAAATGTAAATTTCAGTACAGTTCCTACAGGTACATGTTCAATGCTGTGTTTTGATGTTTCAAAATGTAAATTTCAGTACAGTTCCTACAGGTACATGTTCAATGCTGTGTTTTGATGTTTCAAAATGTAAATTTCAGTACAGTTCCTACAGGTACATGTTCAATGCTGTGTTTTGATGTTTCAAAATGTAAATTTCAGTACAGTTCCTACAGGTACATGTTCAATGCTGTGTTTTGATGTTTCAAAATGTAAATTTCAGTACAGTTCCTACAGGTACATGTTCAATGCTGTGTTTTGATGTTTCAAAATGTAAATTTCAGTACAGTTCCTACAGGTACATGTTCAATGCTGTGTTTTGATGTTCCAAAATGTAAATTTCAGTACAGTTCCTACAGGTACATGTTCAATGCTGTGTTTTGATGTTCCAAAATGTAAATTTCAGTACAGTTCCTACAGGTACATGTTCAATGCTGTGTTTTGATGTTTCAAAATGTAAATTGACTGTTGAATGAAAATATATCAATGCCACACACTTTAGAACTAAAATGATGTTTGAGAAAAAACAAATTCAGACCAATAAAGGCATTTGATGTTAAATTGTCATAGTATAGTCTAAAACGGGTCTCTAGCACTAACTTAAATTTAGAAGAATAAGTATAACAACTTTGATGCATGTCTAGACTATGTTTTTTAATTTCTAAACATTGGAACAAGTGTATTTGTTTCAAGTTATATCCAATACCCTCCATTTCTTGTCTCTCAGTAAGTCCCGTCCTATAACCACCCCCAGATCCGTAACAAATAAGAGTAGAACCTTAAATGACTTGAATTATGACAGTTCCTAGCAGCTAATGGTCAGTGTGTACTCGAGTGTTCCAAAATAAACAAAGTTGAACGAAAATATTTCTCTTTTTGTTATCATTTTTAAATGTGCCAAATTCATCTGCACGGTATTCAAAGCTAATTTCTCATTGGCTGTTTATGTCATAAACTATGTGATTTGTATAAAAAAAAAATGTTACCTTGTTTGTCACCATTTTCCTGAAAATATCCGAGGAGTGACATTTTTACTTTGAAGACAGCGATATGCTTCTCAACTATGACCAGTCATGATGGTCTTGAGCTTCAATATTATACTTCAGCACCAATGTGTTAAAAGAAACAGTAACTTAGTTAAACGAGAATAGTTTTTGCTATTTGTGGATAAAAGAATTCTTGATTTTTAATATTGACTGAAAAACATAACATGGTTGCAATATTTTTGTGTAAAATTGATTCCGTGCATTGCATACAATACCCACCTTGTCGCCCAATTCTGCGTAATGATACGTCATTTCTGTAAACATTGGATCACGTTTTATTTTGGGTCAAGAATCCATTTTGTATCAAGAAAGAACGATCGTACTTTAATTAAGAAAAGTTGTATTCATAAAGCGTACAAAAATCTCCCATATTTCGACTCGAAATGCATATAAAAATGTGATTTCTAAATGTCAACATGAAGACCTACTCCATGACCCAGAAAATCCAATTTACTATGTATCTTTTAGAATCATACAAATAAATACATACACATTTCCAATTTTGCAAAAATTTGTCCCACAGGTACAAAATCATCTGCTACACAGCTTGTCAGTTTGTCGCTAGAACGGAATTCTTAATAAATTCCAGTGGCGTATAGTCTGTTTCTAAATTTTTCAGCAATACCCCGACCCCCTCCCCCCCCAAGCAAAACAAACAAGACGTTGGAAACACATAACATCATCTTCATTGTTGTTTCTCTTCAACATAATAGTTTATAATTTTTTTTATAAAATGTTGAACTTTACTGAAACAAAAAGTTTTACAGGATTGGTTTAGTTTGCTTAATATTTCTTGCCATTTGTTGGCATTGTTACGTCGAATTTTGTAAAACTAGCTAGACACCTGATCAAATTACTCGACTGAACAGAGGGAAATAATCCAAAGTAATGTATTTCATTTCTATAGCCCGACGGATAAACATCACATCTTTACAAAGCTGTACGCAGAACAGGCCGACATATCGCAAGTCACGAAAACACAGGGAGTGGTATCCCGTGTGCCCAAAATTAATATTATTAATATTATTTTGAACAGAATATTCTGGTGACAATTGCCTGTTTTCAAACGTTAAGCATTGCAGTATTTTATTTTCGTCAATCGGTCGAATTCAGTATGCATTTTTCTTCAGTAAATTGAGACGGAAACCATACGTGCGCAAAAATTCCCAACAGTATTGTACATGTCTTTGTCCGAACAACACACACATTTTTACCAAAGCTGTATCACTCTACCCACAATCTTTTTTTTTCTATAAAAAAGACTGCATCTTTCTTTGAAATACCTGCGTTTTTCACACGTAAACATGAGATATTATGAACGATAATTTCTCTCAATGTTACCCGCAACTTCAATCGCCAATACGTAACAAGGCATACATACTTAATGAGAATTTTTAAAATGTGCTACATTTATCTTTATTGTCGAAATTCATCTACTGATAAATTTAGAAATACAATTTTGAGTTCGTTCTTTATCGAAATAAGTAAATAGATTCATTGCTGCTTAGCAATTCATTTTGTATTTGATGAGAATTTATACAATTAATTGGGCTATTAACCTGTTCTCATTCTTTCCAACTTGTACGGGTTACCCGTAATTTGTAAATGTGTGTAAACTTGTTCGTTTATGGGATTTGTTGTTTATCTGATATAATGTTTGAACATATTTTTTCGTGTAAGTTTTTTTTTTGTGGTCTTTGTGAGGTTTTTGTTGGTCTGACGTACAGGTTTTAATCTCAGTCAGTTGACATATTTGTGCTCTTAGTGTGCTTTTCTTATGAACTGTTGTCGAATATTGCCATACTTGACATGTATCAACTTAAATCTTTAGAAAATTAATAGCTTGAAAGTTTAATGAGCGAGCTTTAACTACAATAATCAAAGTGAACAGTGACAATGTTCACAACAACCTTATAATTAGTATATATGACTAAAGATAAATTGGAAATAATAGATATTTACAACCTTTAAGACAAAATTTTGTTCACCTCCAGTTCGGAGTATTTAACGAAGTTCGACCATTGACACTTGTTTAAAGTAATGAAAAATATGAAGCCACATATTAATAGCTGTCAGTGAAAATAGAGATAGATTTTCTGGGCTTGGAGGACGTGCGTCCGCGTGTGTGTGTTTAACAATTACTGAATTAAACTTCGTATATTTTGTGAAACACTGAATAACCTCAGCATTCTTCGCTCGAAAACCTTTAATCTCTCGCATTTGATTGCGTTTTATTAAGCGAGTTTTTGAATATCCAACGGCATTGTGTACAACAAGAAAAGAGGATTTTGCTCTGTGTACTGTAGCTGAGTGGACAGGCAGGTTCTACGTGATGCTTTGGAGGTCCATGATTATATAATTGTATTGCAGTCAATTGTAACTGTGGCAGTAAAGCATAATCTGTCCACTACAAGCCACACCATAGACAGTTCACGAAAACAACTATGTCCTGTCCATGACGGATGCAATTTGAAAAGGATTAAGATTAACCATGGGAACATGGATTTTTCATAAAACACGATGCTTGTACTATAGTTATTCCAATGCCCCAGTATGGCCATCAGCCATCTAAAAAAATGTTGTAATCACTACTCTTTTTCCACAATGGAGTGTCATAATAGCATGGAGTTTTCAAGAGAAAGAGTAACGATGTCTAGTTGGTCGTGAGTGAAAACCGTGCTGCCCATAAACCCACTATGGCGGCCACAGCAGTCATCTTGAAAATCTTGTTATATCTACATCCACTGAATTGAAAGTCATAGTAGCAAGGGTCTTGATGAAAGATTTATTATGATACCAAATTGGTCTTCAATAAATCGAATTATGTAACTTTACAACATGCTCCATCTGTAAATGTTCTACATATTTACTGATAAGGTCATAATGACATATATTTAATGTTCATTTTACTCTGACTCGGAGAATACTACACCCTTACAAAAAGTGAGTAACTATGTCCTTTATTTCTTTTACTTTGGTCCACTTTTCTCCTTCAAAGCAGGTGTGTGGCACTGTTGATGGCACAATCTTCAAAACTGGAGAGCATATAATTATGAGTGCTACATCCTTCTTGAATAGAAAATGACAATGTGACATATTTCATTGTTTCAAAACTTTAATTACACTAATTTTGGCAAATTTTTCTCAGGCGCTGTTTGCGCTTATTTCACAAAGCTTTTTAAATGAGTAAGTCTCTCTTTATGTCTCCACCATGATTATATCAAGCTATTATGAGCTGATTTGTAAAATGTTTACACCTTGTCCCATGAAAAAGCTGTCCTTCCTTCTTCCAGGCTTTTATTTTTTTCCCTTAATTATTCAGCACGTATGTAAGTAAGTATCTGAAAAATCTGTTAAAGGGTATATGTTTTTGGCTTAATTCTAAGTAGGATGTATAAAGGGTCAATGTTACAAAAAAATCTCACTGCTTCAATTTCAAATAGTGTTTTTAAAATTTGTTTTATACATTCAGTCACTACAGGAAGATATAAAATATATTTGAGCTCTGACTCTTGTATTATGATATGGTATCTAGCAGGATGGGTGGTGAGATATGATCTGTGTTTACAGCAGGGTAGGTGGTTCGATATGATTTGGGTGTACAGCTGGGTAGATGGTGGGATATGATCTGAGAGTCCAGCTGTGTGGATGGTGTTGTAAGATTTGGATGTACAGATGAGTAGATGGTGGGATCTACCCAGCTGGTGTTGTAAGATCTGGGTGTACAGCTGGCTAGATTGTGGGATATGATCTGGGTGTACTGCTGGGTGGATGGTGAAATAAGATCTGAACGTTCAGCAGGATGGGTTGGTGAGATTTGATCTGGGTGTGAAGCTGGGTAGATGGTGAGATTTTATCTGAGTGTAAAGCTGGGTAGATGGTGGGATATTATTTGAGTGTCTTGCAGTGTGGGTGGTGAGATATGATCAGACTACTACTATTGGACTATAATATTATCTAGACAGGCCACTGCTTTGGACTATACTTAATCATGTTGACAGACCACCGCCTTATGACCATAATAACCACTTCGACAGGCCATTACTTTTGGACCAAATATCCATTTTAACAGTATTCTGCTTTTGTGCAACCAGTGCCAGGGTTTTGAAGTACTATTGTGATCAGAAAATGTGAGAAATATATAGAGCCTTCAACGCAATAAATACATAAACAAATGATGCAGTTTGGTTGAGCCTTAAAAAAAAAACAACAAATA